>BCLH01002749.1:4572-24380 GCA_001602315.1 Zoysia pacifica
GCTGGAAAGAACCACTGAAACGCTGACGCTGTGAAGTCTCACGACTGGGTCCCTGGCCAAGAGCTCTCCTCTTAGCATCCCTGGACCGGTCGAGCTTCTGAAGTGACACCTCCAAAGCTAGGCATCTGTCAATCAGCTCACGAAGGCTCCTCTGAACACCTCCGTCCAGGTACGGAAGCATCTCAAGACGTAGGCCCTTGCGGAACCAGTACATCTTGTGACGCTCAGTCGAGACCTCCTCAGGTGCAAAACGGCTCAGCTGAGTGAAGCGGTTGGCGTACTCGGTGACAGTCATACTCCCCTGGCGAAGAGTACGGAACTCCTCCGCCTTCGCCTCTATGGCTCCCTCTGAGATGTGGAAACCACGGAAAGCGGTGATGAAGTCGTCCCAAGTGAACAGCTCAGGCTCGTCAAGTGTGGCGTACAGAGTGTCCCACCAAGCACTAGCTGCACCTGTCAACTGGTGTGCTGCCAGACGAACTGCCTCCTGGTCGTCACACTGAATCAGGTCCAGCTTCTTCTCGATATCCCTGAGCCAATCGTCAGCGTCCAAAGGATCGACTGCACGGTCAAAAGTAGGAGGGCACATGTTCAGAAACATCGCCATGCGTGAACCAGCAGACTGGTGATACGGTGCTGCGTCAGAAGCAGGAGCACGACCACGTGGCTGCTGCTGCTGTGACTGCTCGACAATACGCTCAAGCAGAAGCGTCTGTCGGGCCATCACCTCCGCTAGGTTCGGAGCAACTGGAAGCTCCTCACCAGGCGCGGCAACTCCAGCAGGCTCGAACTCTGGGTCCATAGCAACTCCTCTGCCATGACCTCCAGCCTGTGGGGCAGAAGCTCCAGCACGGCCACGCCCTCGACCAACGCCAGGCGCGTCAGCCGCAGGTGGCATTGGTACACGGTCTCCAGCGCCGCGACCACGACCTCTGGGGACAGCACCACGACCACGCCCAGCGGGTGACGGTACCTTAGGGTCCTCCAGAGCGGCCTCCTCAAAACGTGCGTGAAGGCGTCTCGACCTCCTCAGAGCCATCTGTTGCAGGAAAACAATTCTGATCAGAAAGATAGTATTAGCAGAAATAGAACCACTGAAGAAGATAGAAAGCGAGCAGATTAGTACGAAGATAACTAAACAAGCACTATTCTAGGCAACCAAGACTCTCGCCAAGCAAACAAAGAGATTTAAGAAAACAACTTTCACGATGAAGGTTTTTAGCAGAATAGGAAGTCTAGAATTAATCCTTAGTTTCGTCCAGTTCTTCGGTTACGCTTCTACTGTCAAGTATGGCTCTGATACCACTTGTAACGACCGGGTTTTCACTTACCTTTCGATAAGTCCCGATCTCACGTGACATTGCCAATCCCAGGAGTTTGGCAATCACGATATCACAAGCGATCAATCAAGAAACCATAACAGAAATATTAAGCAAGAAACAAATTAGAAAATAGTAGATCAGAGTAAAATTATTAGAATAAAATCCTCCAAAGGGGTCCATCGGCACGCAGGCCGGAAATATCTCAGAGCGGATATATCTCTATCGTGAATCCAACAAAAGCAGCGGCGGAAGCATCAACATGGCGACAGAAGCGAACCTCCTCCACACAGGCTAACTCGAGCGCAGGAGCGGACGTCACGGGCCGTCAGAGATGTAGTCGAAGTTGAAGCTGAGCGAATCCTCTGAAAACAACAAATTAGAAAGCCGTGAGTACGAATACTCAGCAAACCGCGTACTGCCTAACAACAATGTATGCATGCAAATAGTTTCAAGGGTAAAGGCTTGGCTCAAGTGCTAAATGCAAGTTTAAAACATTTTATTTTATTTAATGTATGCAATAAAGATTTATTTTCAAACTTGTCAAATTTTATTATCTTGCCCCGCAGAGATCTCCGTTATCTCGGGCGAGGGTTCATTTTAATGCCGATGTAATCTCCACACTCGGCCACAGCTCAAAGGCCGGAGTCAAAAACATTTAGAAAAGGAGAGGAGGAAGAAAAACAAAACTACTCAACGAGGAGCACAACTCAGGGTGGTGTCCTTCAAAAAGGATGTGGCAATGCGCATCGACTAAAACTCTGCAAAGGTTATGCACCTGGACCCACAGAATGCGTCATCGGGAACTACTGTCGTAGCCCCGACGAACACACAAGCCCCGTCCACAAGCTTTAACTGGCGTCATCTGTCCTCCAGGATAGGGATCTAAAAAGCCTACGCAATCGGGTCCTGGAGCTGTGAAGAGCCTACCACTGATCAGGTGGGGTATCTCGATCTCATGTGGGGAGTCAAAGCTCAACACCACACTAACACTACACCGCCAACCCACGGGTAAACGACCAGTCTCGGCAAGCTTCAAGATCAAGCCAACTGCTCATACAGGGTAACGTGGTGTGCATGGTTGTCAATTGAGCGTACAAAGCTCGAAGGACTCGGTCCTTAATTGCCGGAGCAGGCCATCTCTCCAACCACAACTCCAACAACCAACAAATTCGCCGCCAAGGCCGAAGCCTCCAGTGTACCCGCCACAGGTACTCACATAGGGACTTCTCGAAAGTCCCTCAGCTCCTCATACTGCCTCCTGCCCCGCTAAATAGTTATGTAAAGTTATTTGCAATACTCACATATTTGAAGCACAGTTCAAAAGCATTTACACAAATTCCATTTTATAGTGATAGGTGTGAGATAAAAATAAATGCGACTAAGCTTGGCTAAGCATAAAAGTAAAATAAATGTACTAAAGCAATCCTAGGGTTGATATTTGTGGAACAGTAAATAGGCACAGCTTAGGAATGTTGCTAGCACATTTTAAAATAGTTGGCATGCAAATTAACGTTGCAAACAAAACATGCAGTTTAAAATGCTGGGAACAAAGTGATCAAAGAACGCGGCTTGCCTGGCAAATCGAGATCGAAGTCGGGATCCGGATCGGTAGACTGATCGGGCTCGCAGTACTCCTCCTCAGGGACAACAGCTAAATCACCACACAACAACAGGGATTAGACACTAATTACGCGACAAAGATAGAACTGGAATTAGAATCTAAATCGAAATTACTAGACTAAACGCGCGCAAAACGTTTCCCGAAACAACCCTACACAATAATCGCGACGGGACAAATTAACGGAACAATTTCGGGATTAATCGGAGATCAAACGGGTGCCACGGAAATTGTAGATAATCGAGATTACAAGGATTTAAATTAATTGCAGAATAATTAATCGTAGAAATAAATTTGCAATTAATCTAACAATTAATCAGAAAGGAAAAGAAATTTAAGTGAGAGGAATTCTCACCACGAAATTAGAAATCGGAGACCGGAGATCGCACTGGAGATCAGAGAAACCAAACCCGGCTCTAGCACTTCGGCGTGGTGATGAGCTGACGCGGTGACAGGAGATGGCATGCAGTGACCGCGACGCAAGAGCAATCCAGCCTGACACGCGGAGACAGGATTGACGCGGGTACTAGAGACGGCAGCACGGCACAGAGACCAAGGTCACGCGGTGTGGATAGAGACGCGCTGGAAATGAGGCAGACGGCGACGCGCCGGGGAATGCAGGCTGCGGGGACGGCGCGGGAACCGGAACAAGCGATGGAGACGGCGACGCGAGCAGGACGACACGGCGTGGAAAATGACGAGGTGACAGCGACGGCCGACGGCAGCACGCGGAAGACAGAGGCAGGCGTGGGGAACGGCGTCGAACCAGCGGATCCAGGCGCGCGGGGAGGCAAGCAAACCGAGGAGAGGCGGCGCGAGGGAGGGCGACGGTTCCAGAAAAATAGAACTTGCGGTGGAAGAAAGGAAATGGGGAAAAATGAGATGTGGATTTGGAGCTAAGGTTGAGAGAGGGTATATATAGGAGGAAATAAAAATGGGGTTGAGAATTAATCCGGGATTAATTAATAATCGCGAAATAATTAAAAAGGCTGAAGGAATTTAATTAGAGAAGAAAAATATTTAGAGACCCGAAAATTAATTTGGAAAATTCCGGAAATAATTTTAGTCAAACGTAAAAATTACGCGGACTAAATTATTTCGGCACCGGATTAATTTAGACGAACGGATTTCGGATTTAGATGAAACGAATTTCGGAACGAATGAATTTTTGAACAGATCGAGATATTGAGACAGACAATTAAATTGGAATGAAAATTTGAAGAATTGCTGCTATATTAATTTGAGAATTCTGGGATGTTACAAGCCTGATCTTTATATCGATATGATGCAACACACAAAGGGAGGACAGCAAGAGATAGATTCAATCAACCTCCTCTCTAGTTCATCCTTGTGTCCTGAGGTTAGTGAGTTTTCTTTATTGATCCACCGCGTTGCATTAGTTGGTACCGCTTCTAGTTCATCCTTGTGTCCTGGAGAGTATTTCCCCTTTTTTTTTTCTTTCTTTAGCAGTAGAGTCTAGCAATATTAAAGCTACGGTCTAAAGAAAAATATCGACTAAAAAATATTTACACAAGATGACTTTTGTTCGAGCAAGTTCACGCTTGAGAAGCCTTTTTTCTTCTGGGTGTCATTATTGAAATATAGCATGGATCATATGTTATGAGTAAAGAATAGATAAGATTTCCAGAAACAAAAACTTGGAGGGGAAGTGTATTACATTTCGTTCTTGAATTTTCCACTGGAAATCTATAAAAGCATTGGCAGCAAGCACCACCAGCATGAATATCTAGCTTTGACTGTTAGACACTGATTGCCACTGTGGAAGCAAATGAAACTTAGACTGTTAGACCATACCCTATATTGCTCGACCCTATCTGTTAGGCTCCAAGAAATGCTGTTAAAGAAAAAATTTCCTGCAATATATCTTACTGAAATCTTGATTTTTCCATTAACCATATGAATGTAATTCACAATATTTTTTATGACTACATTTTAATTAAGTTTCCGATTTCGCATGCTTGTGATCTCAGGACTTCGTCGTACCTACCTCACCCTCTATGATAGTGTGCTCAATGATCTTAGAGACCGGATGGCCACATTCTTGATCTTTGAAGTTATCTCCAACAAAAGGGAATTCCACTGTCCATAAGTTAATGCATGAATTGTGTAGCTCTCTTTTGTGATCGATATGTATACAATTGACTATATTCAGGATCTAATCGATAAATGCTAATTTGTGGGCTGTTGTTTTGTGGATGTTATTATTTTAATATATTTGGGATCAATATTCTGTTCTTGTTGTTGTGATCTGAATGTTGCTTGTGATTGGAGAGCAGTTTGTATGAGATTTCGATGTGATTTCAAATGCTACATTATCGTAAAAAGCAAAGCTGTGATGGCTGTAAAAAATCAGGTTGCTAAAAGTAGCCATTAACAAATAGTCATCAGAGACGGGCTTTAGAAAAAGGTGTCTGTGATGAAAGACATCAGTGACACGTTTAGAAAACCCCGTCGCTGATACAAGCACTATCAGTGACGTGGGCAGACACCACCGTCGCTAATGTAGGTCCTATCCATGACATGTTTTTAGAAAGCCGTCGCTGATATATGACCTATTAGTGACACATTTACAAAACACCGTCGTTGATATGGAATCTATTAGTGACACATTTCCAAAACGCCGTCGCTGATATTGACCCTATTAGTGACATGTAAACGAAACACCGTTGCTGATATGGACCCTATTAGTGACACTTTTACAAATCACCGTCGCTGATATGGACCTTAGTAGTGACACGTTTCCTAAGGACCGTCGCTGTTTTAAGGAATTATCAGTGACACGTTTCTTCACCGTCGTCGCTGATGACTTTTATTAGAGACGAGGGCCACACCCATCTCTGATGGTCCACTTATCTGTGACATTGTTTTACCTGTCGTTGATGTGCTAACATCAGGGACGCAAATTTAACGACGGCTCGATGTTTCGTCACTGATGAGGTATTTTACCTCTGATGACCCTTTCTGTGGTAGTGCCTCTCACCACCAGACGGACTAATCAACTAAACACAGGCGACTCACGATTATTTGCCAACAGCGTTGTGGTTGGACGTCACTCAGAGCAGCGGTGGTGACTGGGTCTGACAACTGGAGAGCTCAACCACAAGGATTCAACGAGGCAAGGGCTTTAGTTGTAGACTCGGGGAGGAGGTAAGCACATGTGGGAGGAAACGGTGAATATGGTGATATGTAGAATAGCTTGATTTCTTCGGTTCGGTTTATTAGGATGTGCTTCAGGACTAGTAGAACGGCATCTTGAGGTCCTGCATGCGCCTTGTCCTCCAACAGGAAGCACTGAGCTTGAGGAGATACTTGTCGTTCTGGCCCTAAGCTTGTGGATGCAGGAGCACGAGACCAACGCAAGGGTAAAGATGGTGTACTCCCTCCATTAACTTCTACTATTAATTTTGACTATTTGTCTTATTACAAAAATAGTTCAAATATATAATATTTTAAGTTGTCGTTTAAATAACTTTAATGGTAAATCAAATTATAACAAAATACATGATATTTATCAATTTTTTTAATAAAACGAATAGTCAAAATTGATATTAAAAGTTAACAGTGACATCAATTTAAAAACGAATAGAGTATAATGGAAGAGGATACTCTAAAAACAATCAAATCTGTTAGAAGTTGATGTTAAAACTTAACCGTGCCTCTCGCGGCAACTGACGCAGGGTTACTCTAGAAACAATCAAATCTGTCAAAAATTTGTCCTACCGTGCCTGGAAGGATATCCCAGACCAATAAAGCTAATAGAAGATCTAGATAGATACTCATTCGGATTCGTGACAAGATAACCATCGACAAATAAATGCAACTGCACTCTCAAATTTAGAGATATCATAAGCGCCTCGAAATCAGATGAACTGCAAAGAAAAGCTCAGCTCTCACTATCAGGACAGTTGCGTTAAGCCTATTTCGTGTCTAGAACGCACGTGTACAGTTGATTGGCCACTCGGCCGTCTGTCACGCAAAATGTGATAGCCAGTCCTCTGTTCGATAGATACATGCAACTGTTCCAGACTTCCAGAACTATAAGAGTGTAACCATAACTGCACCTAAGTCTCGGCGCTCTTAAAATTTCGAGCAATCCCTCCACTGGAGACGCCATAAGTACAAGTCCAATTTGCTTTGACTTCGAAACTAGCAGTACGTGAAGATGTTCCCGCGATGCTGGCACCCGTACTGGCTTCTCCTTCTTCTCGTCCATTTGATGCTTTCGTCCAGCACGGCCACCACCAGCAAGGTGCCGGCGATCATAGTGTTCGGGGACTCGACGGTTGATCCGGGCAACAACAACTTCATCCCGACAGTCGCCAAGGGCAACTTCCCGCCTTACGGCCGTGACTTCGACGGCGGAGTCGCCACCGGCAGGTTCTCCAATGGCCGCCTCGTCACGGACTTCATCTCCGAGGCGTTCGGGTTGGCGTCGGCCGTGCCAGCGTACCTTGACCCCAGCTACACAGTGGACGAGCTCGCCGAAGGAGTCAGCTTTGCGTCCGGAGGAACCGGGCTGGATGATTTGACAGCTGAAATCCCTGTAAGTGAATTTCTGTCACTCGGTAGTCGGTATGTCTGCTGCCATGAATCGATTGTTTGACAGTATTCAAAGGGTGATTGTGTTGGAAATGTCAAAGCATGATTTTCAATATGTGATTGGGATAGCCGTTTATCATGATCCATCCAAATATCAAATTCCTTCGAACCAAATGACAAGATAGGTTCTAAAGTTTGGATAGGGCTTCAGAAATGAATGGCCATTTCATATTCTTGTATTTAAGCCAAGCATTCTATATATGTAAAACATAGACTCTATAGGGGAAAATATCACTTATTTAAAAAGTTGGTGTACTTTAATACTCCATCGGGCATCTAACATATATTCTGAAATTGAAAAGTGTTTAATATGATAATTTATTTCTTTAATTTCTACCAAAATAAGAGTACTTCCAATAACCACAGCTTACAAAAAAGGTGAAAACATTAAAATGGTGAATCTATTTGCATCTATTTTATACTCTACAAATTCTATAACAAATGGCACATAGTTCCTGCTTGAGCAAGGTCCGAGGAAGAGTCCAACCATTTAAGTACCGATAAAAAATTACGGGAAAAATTCAGTTTGACCAGCACAGTTTTTATGGCAGCATATACATATTTGGAATGGGTAGGGGTAGCCGAACGTTAACTTGGAAATTCATCACATACACATCATTCTTTGAAATAATTTAATACGTCGGTTTAAGCCAAGGAGCCAGAGTGATGGGTCCACTCGGAACTAGAGATTGTAATTGTCTATATTAACTAGCACTTCAATATTGATCCATATGTTGCTGTCGAACATCTAACTAATTAGCCTCATAAACAGAAGCAAACACGAAAAATCTATGGGAGTGCTTTAGATGTGTGACCATTCACGGAGATTCTTTTATAGGTGAGGTTAGAGTTCACACATCACGTTGGTATTGGTCGAGATCATTCGATGCTTCAATGCTGTTATGCCCACGTTTTTTCAGCATTGAGCTTTGAGACTGGTATTATCATATCAGCATGTAACTCATGTTAGTTTCCAAATGTATCCTAGATGTGCCATGAGTTAACTCTTGAATTGCATATTTGTAATCAATATGTTCTGATACATGTTCTATTCTATCACTATCACAAACAGTAATTTGTTGAATATCCTGTGCAAGTCTTTTGACGACTATTATCACGGATCCAGTGTACTATGTTTCTCCTACTACCTTTGACGTCATAGGCTGTTGCTACATGTTCTGAAGTACTCCTAATTAACTATGAAAATGAAATGTCACATGTCCATTTCAGATAGTAAATTATACTGCACAATTTATAAAATTATGAGCTAGGATATTGAACAGAAATAAGTTGTCAAATTGTTGATGATGTGAATATTCAGGACATAGGTGTAAATAATGAATTTATGTCACCAAACGTTTGCCCTGCAGTCAGTAATACCGCTGAGCCAGCAGCTGGAGTATTTCAAAGAGTACAAGGAGAAGCTCAAGGACGCCAAGGGCGAGTCCTTGGCGAGCGAGATCATCGCCGAGGCCCTCTACATCTTCAGCATCGGCACAAACGATTTCATCGTGAACTACTTCGTCGTTCCTGTCCGCCCTGCGCAGTACACCTCGCCGGAATACGTTACCTACCTCGTCGGCCTCGCCGGCGCCGCCATCCGCGACCTCTACGATCTCGGCGGCCGCAAGATCGTCTTCACCGGCCTCGCGCCGTTCGGGTGCATTCCTTCCGCCAGGACGCTGAACCACGACGAGCCGGGGGAGTGCAACGAGGAGTACAACCAGTTGGCGAGGAGGTTCAACGCCGGGCTGCAGGACACCGTGAGGAAGCTCAACGACGAGCTCGCCGGCGCGCAGGTCGTGTACTCGGAGACGTACAGCGTGCTGGCCTCCATTGTGGCTGAACCTTCCCAGTACGGTAAGCAGTTTGCAGCCACTGGTGACTCTAGATTATGAATTTAGGTTTTGAGATCCTTCTACCTTCTTCCATAAATAATTAATACTCTAATTTAGTTAATTTTTAAAATCTACTATATATACTAGATGTTTCAAAAAGAAGCATATGCTAGATTATGCAGCATATTGATATTATGGTTTTGGTTATACAAAATTAATCTCCTGCTAACTGCGAGGCCATAATTAATGAGAGAACATTTGGAGGACAACATAGGCAACAGCTTCAATTACTTGGCCATAGTCTTCAAATGTTTCACATTGTTTCCTCTTCCTTTTCGGCGAGAGCAGGATTTGAGAACGTGGCGCAAGGTTGCTGCGGCACTGGGCTGATCGAGACGTCGGTGCTTTGCGGCATTGATCAAGCATTTACATGTCACGATGCGAACAAGTACGTGTTCTTTGATTCAGTTCATCCGTCGGAGAGGACCTACAAGATAATAGCTAATGAAGTTGTGAACAGAGCATTACAAGTGTTTCTATGACATCTGTACCAATTAGTAGAAAATAGGAAGAATTATATAACGAGTTTTTTTTCTTTAACTAGAGAAAACCCCACATGTTGCAGCGATCATTGTTACGCAGCATTACGAAACAATGGCGCTGGAAATGTCTTAAGTATTGGAGCCACTTCAGTGTGATGAAACATCAACATATAGAAAGGCCAGTATCTTTGGAATAATTCCTTGTATATTTATATGCCATTGCAATTTGCTCGATGAATTTACATATTTGCCGATGCAAAAAAGTTAATCCACTATACGCCATAAAACCGTTAACACCGTCAAGACTAAGACCCTATTTGTTTTAGTTTCTTAGCTGACTTTTCTAGCTGAAAAAGCTAAAATAAACAGAAAAGCTTGCTTTTGAAAAGCTGAAAAGCAAGCTTCTGATGAAATGAACTAAAAGCTGAAAAAACATATTTTAAGCTGCTTTTCTAGCTTTTGATATGCTGAGAAGCTAAAAATTATTACAAAAGTTAATATTCAAATTTCACCAGCCAACTTTTCTAAAAGCACAAAAGCAAAAACCCAAACAAACAGGCCCTAACTACTATCAAATATTTTCTAAAAGTCAAAGTTTCACACATTCAAGATATGAAAAATGAAATTTTGGTACTCCTCTAGTAGGTGTCCGTATTAATTACCACCTACTACCTTTGTCTATAAATTCTTCACACTTTTAACTTTTAGACATCATGTTTGATCATTTATTTTATTTAATTCTTTTTTACAAATATAAAAACAAATTAGTTATATTTAAAACATCTCTTATGATAAAATTAACTACAATAAAATAAATAATATGTTTCCATATTTTTTTAATAAGATAGAGAATCAAATATATAACATCTAAAGTAAAAATTGTCAATAATTTAGGGATAGAGGTAGTAGAAGGTTTTGAACATTGAGAACATTTGGACAAGGAACACAGATCAAGCTAAGTTTAATATAGCCTATAATAATAACAAGAATACATCAATAATAAAGTGGTGAATAAAGCTAGAAAGAAAATAAGAAACTAAAAAAATGTTGTCATGAGTTGCCCTGTTTTCTATACCGATGGAGGTCTAAAGTACCTGAGAACACTATTTCCTACTCACTCCGTTCTAAAATAAGTGTCATTTTTAATTTTCAAACATATATCTTTGACCATTCATCTTATAAAAATATAATTTATTTTATTATAAAATTTATTATTAAAAATATTTTAATCATGACTTGTTTGTTTTTATAATTTAATATTTTTAATAAAACAAATAGTCAAACATTGATTTCTAAAAGCTAAAAATGTCACTTATTTTTGAGATGGATGGAGTAGTACTTGACATTTCACTTCCTTACAATCAATGAGATAATGACACCAATGAGCGTTGACAAGATTAGTTGGAAGAGCCCTACAATTTATGAGGTGGGAGGGTGTTGAGTTGCGATGGCATGGGAATATGGGATCGGTGATGTCTTGGTCGTAACTGATAGTTGAGACTGATAAAACACGTGAAACCAACTCTCTAGTAGTTGGATCTTAACTAGGAACGTAGGCCTATACTGTGCATGGACAGCATGACATTGTCTTTTTAATTGATGTTATTGTTTTTAACACATGCTATCTCTATCTCAAAATAGGCAAGAATTAGCATGATAGTCATCAAGAGAATTCACAAAGCAACCTATAACACTACTCAACATGTATAAAATGTGGATTATAAGAATAGGGTCAAGAAAATGCTCATCAATTTTTTCCGATGTCTCGAAAGATTGGCGCTTTCTTCTAATCCTCATTCGACCACTCCCGTCAGAGTACCAGTCCCTCCTGCTGTTCCCAGATTAACGGTGCTCTCTATATACGCTTCACTCTCGAAGTGAAGTTAGCGGCGATCCTGACTGTAGTGAACAATACCTACTCACAGGAGCAAGCCTCCATGACTCGACCGCTCCCTCTTGGTGTCTTATTCGAGCGGAGGACCCATAATCACGTACAAATTTGATGTTGTCTTTTACAATCTCCTTAAAAGCTCAAACACCGACTCCTAACCATTCTAGACTATCAAACCAAGAGTAATAGGATAATATCACTTCTCTCAAAGCTTCGCAAGCTCTAAAAGTGTATGAATACTCTTATTCACTCTACTACTAGCACAAAAGATCTCCAATCTTGAGTTGTGCTCTGTTCTTGTTGTCTCTTGGTCTCTCACAAGTTTGCTTCAGCAAATCAAACCTCAGGCACACTCCTCAACGTCCCTCTCCGTAGTTTATATAGGCTACCAATTCATAAACAACCGTTGTAACATAATGCATAAAGCTACCTATTTTTACTAGTCACCGAACTATCTGGTGACCCTTCACACTGAACTATCCTGTGTACTCCATATCTTGACTTACCTGAGAAACAACCTCTCTGAAATCCATCTATATGGCACTGGACTATCTAGTGCATACTTCATCGCACTGTTCGGTGACTCTCTCTTTTAGATTGCCAAAGACACCTCCTCTAGACTTTATCTCTTGGCTCACTGAATTGTCTGGTCTTTAACCACAGCGTACTGTCCGGTCTCTGATGATCGTACCGAACAATCTAGTGACTCTTCGCATCTGACTCTAGAAAATACATCTTCTAGACTCTGATCTCCTGGCTCACCGAACTGTCTAGTGACTACATCTGAAGCTGAATTTTAAGTTTTTGACTTCAACTTGATTTCAGTTTTGACCAACTTGTTTTCTCTGTCATCTTATGTGCTTTTTGAAGCAACTAAGATCATTCAAACCTCCTAACACTTGTATGATCTGAGACAAATTACTTGACCCTTTTAATAGTACCAACAGCACTATAGACTCTCTAGCTAGTCATTAGCTTTGGTTCATCTTCACCCGATCGATACTTCTCTCTTTGTGATTCTCCTTGTCATCCATCAAAAAAGCTCACCATATTGACGAGAAATTGCAGATGAGCTACCTGTGGTGTCCACTCAATTAGCAAAATCAATTCATACGAAGTACCTTTTAGAAGACTTCAAAGATCATGAAACTAACAACAGACAATTCTTCATCGCACTCTACTACAGAGCTCATCCTGTCAAGCACAAACATGAAGGGAACCTAGAAACTGAACGAAGATTAATTCAAAGAATGGTGATTATGCTGCATTATGGATCACAGTGAATTTGTTGCAGGATGTCACAGCATTAGAGGCGCCATGATATCAAATGAGCACAATATGCTTAAAAAAATAAAGTTACTGCTAAATTTTGTGGAATTATTAAAAAAAAATCTATGCTATAGAGAATATATAGATTCAGTTGAAGCAAACATTCACGTCCGGCATGATACATGGAACTAAAAGCTGCTGCAGAATACTGACAACAACGGTCTAGATTTCTTGGCTCCATGGAACACACATCATCCACATTGCACCAAAGTCCTATCTAGGCCTCGTTTGGTAGCCGTTGGTTCGGCAGGAAACGCGACCAGTTTCCCGTGGACTGGCCCAGGCGGAGAACGAAGCCCGGCAACCACAGGAATGGTCGTTCAGTTGCCACTTGCAGTGTACAAAATCCGGCCCATCCGGCCTTAATTTCCCTGTCTACTTTGCCTTGGTTCCAAACCTTACCGAAGGAGGCGTGGAATGAAATCGAGCAGCCGCTCACGACTCTAGGAGATAGCAACGGTGAGGGCCAGGCTTGGGGAGAAGGGGTGCACAGCTACGGCCACGGCAATGGCGAGGGCGACGGCCACAATGACGGCAACGAAGACAGCGAGGGCGACGACCAAGGCAGTGGCAACGAAAACAGCGAGGGCGATGGCCATGGCGACGCGTCGTCCCATCCAGGGTCCACCTCTTCCCTTCTCTCTGGTAATGCATCACCTCTTTCTCTCCTCATCTTGATGTAGTTGTTCCTGGTCTAGCGATCTGGTTATGCGTCGGTAGAGTCGTTCTTTATCTAGATGTCCTGAGAGGTTAGGTTGGTGCTCCTTTGGATTCTGCGATGATTGAACAACCAGCTTAGATACCACCAGCATCGCACAACCATATTAGATGCTTGGTCCGCCTCTGTTCTCTTCAATCTTTGCTGCACTAATCCAAAAGTTTGAGCGGAGGTAGAGGAGGGTGTAATCTGGAGAGAATTACAGTACCTGTTGGATGCCGAGCAGAGCATTCTGTCACCTGAATTATTAACCACGATCTGTTGGTTTTTGTTATGGCTAGCTTGCACCGTTAGCCCCCTGCTCTATTGAGGTTTGATGCAGGGAAAATATGGGTGCAAGATTCATGGACTTAGCAGGACTCAGCAGGGGTTCTATACTTTTGAGGAAGCCAGATATTTTCCTCAGGATCATACCTTCTGCCTACATTTTTTTACCATTTAGCTGTTGTTTTGTTTGATGCATTACTTGCTTAGGTACATTTGGTGCCTTCTAACAGTTGCACAGTGGCAATCATCTGAAAGTCTCTTGTAACACAAATATTCAGTTCCATTTTTCCCCATTGTCTGGCTAGTCACATTTTTTCATGTGTAGCTAGTTAATAGTTATTCGATATGTGAATTAAGAATCACCATGTAGTAGTATTGAAGAAAAATGAGGAAGTCACCATCTGAAATTTAGTGTTGATAATCTTGATGGTCATCAAAGTTCTCTGATTTCTTCCCTGATCTGTACTATGTTGCTTCTTGATTGAATATTATGGAATTTTCCTCCCTTACATGACTGTACTCTGTTGCTTCTTGAGCTTAATATTATGCTATTGTTTAATTGAATATTATGGAATTTTTTAGATTGTGTCGGCACCGGTTAGAGTTGGGGAGGATCAGCCTCCACCATCCTGGGAACTCATAACAACACCAAGGGGTAATTGTTCTACTTTCTTGTTTAAGTGTGTTTTGGTTTGTAATACTGTACCTTGAACTGAACATTATTTTTTTATGTTTATATGTACTTCTAAATGTTAAACACATTTTTATGCTTTTTTTATATGTACTTTCAAATTGTTTTTGTTTGTAATTACTATACCTTGAACTGAAGATTCTTTTTATGACTTTATTTTTAGTCCGTCAATGCATATCTCATTGAGAAATTGTATTACAAAGAGGAGGGAGGAAGAGGATGATGATATGATGATGTTTATCTTTTCTACCCTAAATCTAATGGGTTCTATTAGAGGTGGGGAAAAGAAACAGCGTCATACATCAGAGGAGACCAAGGAGGTTAAGGTTCGTCGGATACTCAAAGGACATGTCAAGAACTGTCAAGTAGCATTTAGAATGGAACCCCGGATCTTCAATTTGTAGGCCAATCACCTTAGAAGGACAAGGCTGATCCGTGATACTAGAATCAAGGTTGAGGAAAAGCTTGGATTCTTTTTATATATGCTTAGTCACAATGCTTCATATGAGGACATGCAAGTAATTTTTTTGGTCATAGCAATGATCCATTTCACCATCACATACACCATCTTTTTTTGCACCGTATCAAGGAGTTAGATATCATTTGAAGAAGATTGGGGATAGACATTGAAGACCTCAGAATGCAAAGGAATTGTTCAATCATCGTACGCAATTTTGAGAAATCATGTTGAAAGAACTTTGGGAGTACTCAAGAAGCGCTTCCCCATTCTCAAAGTTGCAACATTTCACATACGAGAAAAACAATTTAAGATACCAGTAGCTGCTGCTGCATTACATAATTTGATCCGATCAGTTAATGGTGATGAGGAATGGTTAGATGAGCAGCCCGATAACATCAATCCAACAAATTTTGTTCCTTTACCAAGTGGTGATCAAACTAATGATCAAGGCAGTGCACAAGACAATGTATTAAGAGACACAATTGCTCAACAAATGTGGGATGACTACCAGTGGTGTTTAAATTAGTCGAGGGTAGACTTTTTTCATCAATTGTAATAAGTGAATAAACTTGTGTCATTTTGGCAACAATGGTCTCCAAAGGATAGCCAAAATTTAATATGGCAGCAAGGGGGTTGTCGGCGTTCTGACCACCGACACAGTGAATATACGATCGTGGGGGTGATGTGCCTTCGGACTCTGAAGGGCCCGGTCTGAGGAAGACTCGAGGGGATTTTTTACCTGGTTCGGGCCACCCGAACGGTGTAATACCCTACATCCAGAGAGCGGATTATCTCAAGGACAATGTTACAAGACAGAATCCTCTCATCGAGGGAGGACCCAGAACGTGGGTGAATGGGGGTGCTTGCTCAAAAGGGTGCAAGGATCCTCGGGTTCTAATGGAGCTCGTATTTGTCTTTCGTGTGTTTGTGGCTGTTGCTTATGGTGGTGTTCGATCGTTGTCTCTATCATTCCCCAGGCCTCCCTTTATATAGGAGGGGGCCTTGGGGTTATAGGTAATGGGCCCTACGCGATCCTGCCGTCTCGCCGACAGGTGGGCCCTTCCGTCGTTGTCGCCATCATTTCGTTCCGTCCAGGCGTGGTCATGACCCGTCGCGTCGTGCACAGCGACGGGTACAATGATGCTCGTTCGGCGCCACTGTGCCAGCTACAGTGCTGTCCCGTCGTGTCTGGCAGCCGTCGCAGCTTTCTGCTGGAGTGTTGCCCTGGTGAATCTCATCCCGTCCCGTCGAGACGGATGGCAGCTGGTCATCAGAGTAAATGTACCATAACACGGTACCTACCTCCTAGGGGTCGCCCCCGAGGGTCGATCTCCGGAGGCCGGGGTCTTCGCGCCCCTACGCGGCAAAGACATGGCCGCCGTAGGTCACCGCTGAGGGGTCGGAACCCGTGCTGCCTGACCCTCAACTTTTACCCGTTGGAGCGCGATCTGTTAGGTACCCAGGGTACGTGATCCCGTTTGAGATCTCTGATTGAGGCGACGTCGGGCTGGTCGTTTTCAAAGTTTGTCATGTTAGCGTAGCCCTCGAGCCCTCGAGCGACCCGGAGAGTCGGTCGTGGGCTGAATCGTTACGCGGACCACCATTCGTTGATGGTTGATCGTATCGAGATCGCTCCACCGGGTCGACACCCGGACCTAGGGGCGATCCGGGGAATCGGCTAAGCGTCGTACCGATGGTTAAGGTCGGACCGAGATCGGTCCCGGTCCTTACGCTCGGTAGGGCGCCTGGAGAGCCGGTTTTGAGGTGCTGTCCATGGTCGACGTCATGCCTAGGCCGAGGCCATGATCAGCGTTCGATTGTTTGAATTGGCCTGGTGGCCTCGGCTGTCGATCAATCGATCACAAGGGGTTTAGCTGTGGGCCCAGCCCCCGAGCCTTGAGGCGATCCGGGGGGCCGACGGGGCAGTGCCGACGTTCGAGGTTGGACCGAGGCTGGCCTCGGTTTCTTTACTCCATGAGATGACTGGGAAGGGCCGGTTTCGACGCGGTCCTTGCCCATGAGCTTCGCCTCGCCTAGGTCAAGACCATGATCAGCGTACGATTGTTCGGATTGGCCCGGTGGCCTCGGCTGTCGGTTAGCCGATCGTTAGAGGTTTCGTTCTACGTGCACGCAACGTTCCGACCTTCGAGGTCGGGCCGAGGTCGTTCTCGGTCTTTCGTTCGGTAAGACACCTAGGTCAGACCGGTTCGATGCGGTTCCTGGCCATGATCAGCGTCGCGCCTAGGCCTGGCCGTGATCAGCGCCCGAACGTATGGTTTGGCCCAGCGGCCATGGCTGTCAGTCAGCCGAACGTGGGGGGCTTCGTTCGGTCGCCTCCCCTTACTTGAGTCCGCCGTTGCGGTTACGGGGATCGGACGGCTCCCGTGCCTCCACGCGGAGGGCAATCGGGCCGCCCAGGAATTTGAACCGTCGGTCGATCCGGGCGGTTGATTCGAATTCCATCGAACGGTGTCGTGGGCGCGACGGTTCGCGCGCCCTCGTCACATCGCCTGCTGGACGTGCTCTGACAACCGTCTTGTCGGAGTAATTGCTACCGTTCCGTCTGCGGCGGAGACGGCAAGATTCAGCCCGGGCCCGCTCGTCGGCGGCTTGTGGGCAAACCGCTGGGGTGCGTCTTAGGGCGCGACCCCTCGATCGAGCAGTTTCTCCTCGGCCGATCGTGGGAGGCGCTGTAACTGCCTGCGTCCTTCAAAAGGAGGAGCGCGGTAACTTTGGGCTTTCAACCGGCTTCCTCGCTTTGTCTTTGTCCTTTGCGCGAGAGGTCGTTGGCTCCGCTCTTCATCGTAGTGTCGCTAGGTCCGGCGATCGCCGTAGCTCGCGCTTCCGTCGCTGCCATCTAAAAAAATGTCTGAGTGGGAGCCATCATGCGTCAACGACGCTCTGCTCGAGAGGTGGACCACCGTTGGGATGGTCCCGCCGAAGGAGTCGGCGGGCTGGGTGGCGGGCTACGGCCACGTCGTGCCCGCGTCGCCGCCAGGGAAGATCGTCAGCTTCCTGGCGTACCATGAGCGCGGGCTGGGGCTGCCGGTCTCCAGTTTCTTCCGCGGGGTCCTCAACCAGTACGGCGCCCGGCTTCACCAGCTGGCGCCGAATGGGGTCCTCCACGCCGCCGTCTTCGTCACGCTTTGCGAAGCGTATCTGGGGATTCGGTCGAGCCTCCTGCTGTGGAGGTATTTCTTCCTCGCCAGCCTCCCGACGTCGAAGGAGACGAGGGTCGGGAGACGCGTCGGCGGTGTCAGCATCATGCTCCGGACTCGAGAGTCCCAGGAGTATATTGAGGTTGATCTGAAGACTTCGTTGAAGGGCTGGCAGGGGTCATGGTTTTACATCGACAACGCCGACCCCCAGCTCCCGGCCTTCGAAGATCTGGTGCCCCAGGCGACGGGGTCTTGGAAGTCGAAGCTCTCGGCGGTCGAGGTCGAGACGATCCGACCTCACCTGGAGGCCATTCGACGCCTCCGGGATCAAGGACTGACCGGGACGACGGTCTTCGGCGTCGCCATGCGTCGTCGGATCATGCCGCTGCGCCGTCGGGTGCATGGTCTCGGGAAGTACGAGGGGCCGGACGATGAGACCTGCGAAGTCCGCGGCCGGCCTCTCTCTGACAAGGGAGTCCTGGCCCGGACCTCGGCGGTCTTCAAAGATGCCGAGAGCGGCCTTAATCGAGGGCCGCGTCCCCTCGACCGGGATCACCGTCAGCTAGTAAGCGCAGGTTCTTTCGTTTGCGTCGTAGTTGTTTGCAGGGGGCTGATTTTGGTGCCATTCAGGGTCCGCCGGTGGCCGTGATCGCCGGTGGGGCCGAGACCAGCTCTGCTGCGACGCCGACGCTGCGGAGGGCCGAGCCCAAACCCACGACGGCGCCGGAGCCGAGGAGGACCGGTCGGAAGCGGAGAGCGAAGGCGGGCTTCCTGGACTATTTGTCCAGGGGCGCGAGAACCGCCGCCTCTCCCGCGAAGCCGGCTGCGAGGTCACCTCGTGGCGCGAGGGCCGAGGGAGGCTCGTCGGCGAGCCAAGGCTCGGTCGTCTTGGCGGAGGCGACCGCCGCTGTCGCTGCCGAAGAATCGGACTCTTTCGAGGGTTTGAGCTCTTCCTCTGAGGAGCAGGAGCAGGGGTCGGCCGTGAAGAAGGCGAAGGTTGGCCCCTCGGAGGCGGTGACCGTCAGCTCCGGGAGTCCTGTGGACTCTCCACCTCGTGCGGCCGAGGCGACCGTGGTGGAGCCTGCTCGATCCTGATGAGGACATCACTTCCACAGACACAACCAAACCAATTGCACAAGAAGGACCCCTAACACGAGCTCGAGCGCGTCAACTTAATTATCAGGTCAAGTCATTTCTCACTGTCTATAGTAGTTCTCCTCATAATGGGGTACTACTAAATCCTTGTGGTGATTTTGTTATGATTAGAAACATGGGAGGAGCACCAGGACCATAAAGCAGGATCGGACCATCAATCAGGGCTGGATTGTTTCGGTCATAACTTTTCACTCCGGAT
>BCLH01002750.1:3073-33344 GCA_001602315.1 Zoysia pacifica
GAGCTAGAGGAGGAGCGCCTCGCCGCGGCCAGCGCCACCAGCGAGACCATGGCCATGATGCTCCGCCTGCAGCGCGAGAAGGCCGAGGTCCAGATGGAGCTCCGCCAGTTCCGCCGGTTCGCGGACGAGAAGATGGCGCTCGACGCCGCCGAGATCGAGCAGCTCCGCGCGCTCCTCGCCCGCCGCGCGCGCCGCCTTCTCCGGCTCCTCGCCAGGCTCCGCGAGTACCGCGTCCAGTTCCTCCACCTCGGCATCCCGCTGCCTGAGGGCGAGGACCTCGTCGATCAGAACGGCGAGGACGACGATGATTTCCTCTTGCTCGAGGGTGAGTGCGAGAGCGAGGATGGAGACGGGGGCTACTATCCTGAGCTACGCTGCCACGACGGGGAGTACTACTACGTAGATGAGCATGAGGGGGAGGATGCGATGGCTGTTGACCTGGAGCGCCGGATCTGCTGCCTCGAAAATGAGCAGGAAACGCATCTTATTGAGCCCACACTGGAGGAAGAGGAAGGCGCCGACCTTTACACAGACGAGGTGTTGCCAGAGTCTTCCCAGCTAGAACAGAGCGTCCTTTATGCCAATCAGATGTTATCTGATGTAGCTGTGGAAGAACAGAACGACCTTGATAATGACCACGAAGAGATACCAGGGTCTCCGGATGCTGGATGTGGTAGTGGGGAGGAGGGGCTGAGTGAGAGTGGTGTTAGCAGTGCAAGCGGCAGCGACAGGGTATATACCATTGACAAAGTGCATCAAGGGGTGTCGGCGCCTATAGCTAGGGTTCCAGAGATGTACCATAATGAAGTGGTGGAGCCAGACATTAAGAAGCTTTACATGAGACTGGAGGCACTGGAAGCTGACCGGGAGTCCATGCGGCAGGCTCTTGTGGCAATGCGCACGGAGAAGGCGCAGTTGGTTCTTCTCCGTGAGATTGCTCAGCAGCTTTCCAAGGATGGAGCTCCAACCGGCGCAGGAGCTGGGGTGGTGCCATGTGTACAACATTCACCTGGAAAGTGTGCTGTGGGCATTGTTGAAAGGAGGCTAATGGAGAACAAGAAAGTGGCACTTGTTAAGACATACTCATTAGTTGCCCTATTTAAGGTATGGCGCTCTGTTCTTCTAGTAGAATGCTCTTGCAGTGGTGATAAGTGCATGTATCGATTGATGTGTCGCAAAAACATGGCAGCATTTTTCTGGCCTTGCCTTCGTCTGGTATATCTGATGTAGTTGACAGTTACTGAAAATTTAAGGCATGCCAGACTTGCGCTGATTTAATGTTTTTCTGGCTTCATTCATTAGATCCAGTAGGGTATAAATATGGAATTTCTAGGACCATTTTATTCCTCCATCCGCCCACCTTTTTCATTCCATTCTCAATCCAATGTCCTTTTTCCTTGAGGAAAATTATACCTGTATTCTGTCTGGTATGGAGCCAGCGTCGTCTGGGTATAGCGCAACCCCATTGCCCAGTTGCTAACTGTTAGGGTCCTTTCGAACCCCGGCTAGGCACCCTCCTGGTAGTGCCAGGGGCGAAATTTATTTTGGATGAGGTTGAAGCATATTTGATCAAAACAATAGCCAATTCCTAGTGCGAACTGATTTTGTTAATCAACTAATGATTATTGATTTAGTTCTATTGGCAAATCTAGCGAATTTGAAGCCGTTATGGATTTATACTACATGTGCAAGCGAGAGCTACGTGCACCGGGCTGCCCTTTTTTTTCCATCTGTACAGTTGCATTCATTAGTAGATTGAGGAAGGCATATACAAATGTGCATTTCATTATTCCAGCGGAGTTTTAGAAATTAGTTATGTAGAATGTTGCTACATAGAGTGGTTCTATAGTGTTCTGGCTGACCATATTTTTACAATACTCGTGAACCCTATGGACCCTGCGCAAGCAGGAGTCAAATGCACTAAGCTGCCCTTTTTTACTTGTGAACCGTTAATATAGTATTTTTTTTTTCTGTTTTGCTAACCGGCTGCACATTCTTAATTCAATCACTATGTGCAACAAAGTCTGTATTTGCTGGACATTATTCTGTGCATGATATTTAATTGTGGACTCTTTTAGTAGCTTGCAGCTGACGTAGTATACATTGTATTTGATTTTGACAGGATAGAGCTGGGCAGATTCATTAATGTTTTGATTGCCTTTATGTTAATTGGGTGTCTAATTATAGGATGAACATTTTTTATTCCGCATAAACATAATTATCCGTTTAATAGACACCAAACAAGTGTGAACCAGCTTACCTACATATTGAGTGATCATAAAAGTCTACTTTTTTTATAAAAAAAAAATAGGTGCCCTGCAAGTAATTTAATTTCTATTCTGTATTCCACATGAATCCTTTACTAGTAATCCTTGTGGGATTCTCTTGTGCTTGCAATACATTGCTTAGTGCGTGCAAGAATTGTACTGCCACTGAGGACATCACCATTTCACATTTCCCAAAGCTTAAGCGTTCATTATTATCTTTTGCAGTGGATCCTCACTTTATTTTGCAAGAAAAGGAAGCCACGACAAAGCAGGTAGGAGAGACTTCAATGGGCATTCATGAACTTTTCTCTGTAAAGCATTGTGATATTGACTGGTTTCCTACTTGATTGACAGATATACATTTGGCTTGTCAAGTAACAATGTCGGTCTGCTCCTACTCTTGGATAAGTGCCCGCGAATTCAGAAAACTCTCACAAGAACAAAGTAAAAAAACTTGCCAGAAGAACCACAACTGCTGTTCAATGTAAATAAATAGCCGTCAGTTGGGATGCTCATATCCTGGTGCATTCTTTAGTGAAGTTAAAAGGAGCCAGAGTTGCTTTGATTCTTTAGTTATTGATGTTGCTTTTGATCCCATCTCAAGGGAAGTTGATGGTTATGCTTTGATCTTGCAATTATTCGTGTCATGGAAACGCTTTTGCTTATTTCATCAGCAGAAGCTATGTGCATGTACAGTGCCCTTGTTATACATAGTGGTGCTTGGTTGTTTCGCTTGCTTAGATTGCTGAGTGAATATTGACGCATTTTGGCTGAGTTGTGGCCCAACTTTCATTTTTTCTGCGGGATATTCCTTCTGGTCGTGCCCAGTCTGTTGGTCTGCGCATGTATGTGTATTTGTTGCCGGTGTGTCATTTGTTTTTAAGATAACGTGTTTCCATTGTCATGGAACGGTAATTTCATTTTAGTAATGTTACTTTCTAAAGGGGTAGGCTCTCCTGAGCGGATAGAGAACATGCATGATCCACGTGGACGACCGGTCTGCAAATATTACTCTCTCTCTCTCTCTCTCTCTCTCTCTCTCTCTCTCTCTCTCTCTTGCGGCTGTTTTTAGACTTCAAAAGGAGTTGAGAAAATGGAGTTTGCATGCGTTAAAATAATTACACGAACATATTTAAATTACAAACAAAGAACCCATACAAATCCATACACAACAGGAGTTGAGAAAATGGAGTCTGCATACATTAAAATAATTGCATTAACATTTGATTTAAATTACAAACAAAGAACCCATACAAATCCATACACAACATTTTTCCAATTTACAATGGAAGGAACAAAAGAGAATTGGTTAAACCTGGTTAAATTATTTTTCAAAATCTCTATCAGGTCGAGAACTACAATGCGGTGAATTTGTAACTTCTTGTCCTCAAATGAAATAAGTTCTGAATGTGTCACTCCCTGTCAAGATAGTTCATTGGTTTGTAGTTTAAAATGTAACATGCTATCCTGATGATTATTAACAAACACTAGGCTGCAAATGAAATGGTAAGATTTGTAGCTTCAGATCCCCATTGATAGCATTGCCTGTGAGTCCCAATATTCTTTGGATTGCTTCACCATCTCAGCTCGTTCTTCAAGCAGTCTCTGCCTCCAGTAATATTTGTCCCTGATTAAACAAGAAGGGCAAATTACATTACAAAAAGATTTGATATCGTCTCGTATCTTTTGTTGACAAGAGAAGTAGGTTTAATAAAGTGGTACCTTGTTTTGAGAAGCAAGTCAAGTTCAGTCATATGCACAGCACGGCGAAAGACACCAACCTGACATACATCAGATCCAAAACTATTACTCCTGCTGTGGATATTGAAACGTTGTACTGCCACTTATAAGGCAAGCATAAACATAGTGGTTAGTGAAATGTAAGCGATTCACGATTTCTGATGATAAAGGTTATTAAAAAGAAATTTCATGGAACAGAGATTGAATAAGATTCACAGCAGGATTTCTCACATACCGCTCGGCATACAGGGCACTTGGCCTCCGGAGGTGCAGACTTGACACCTTGGAAGATGTAGACAGAAGCTGCACCGCATGCACAAGTTTTGCAGAAGAGATGACCACAGCTAAGAGCATAAGGGTTGAACAAAGTGTCCTGTACAAATGGATAATCATAAGTTGTAAATAATCATAAAAAAGGATGGTGTATTTTATCAGCATGAAAAATATTATTTCATCCTCAGCAAATTTTTCTACATCTCACCATAAAATATCTTCACGGACTACCTACTTCATTCATTTCGACTCGCTATGCTTATGGCAGCTGCTTATATAGCCATGGTAACATGAGGTTGTTAGAGGATGCAGTGTATAAAAAGACTGCCTATTCAAGAAGTTAATAATGCTTCCAGTACAAGCAACTGGCATAAATACAATAAAGTATGTTGCAGCCAAATTCAAATGTCCAGGTGTAGCTAGGCTACGTTTCAAATCTACAAAATAATGAAACTTAGGAAATGAAGCATAAAGAAGAATATCTCACCAAGCAAATTGGACACGTTAGGCTGTATTCATAATTCATAGCATCAGAAATGGCCATCGTCAGTATTGATTGTGATCCTGTCAAGTCACAGGAAAAATTCCTGAAGAATTCATTCTTAAAGAACCCTGCAGGTTCTGAATCGTTGCAGTTTAGATGGAAAGCACCCAACTCTATCAGCCAAGGTGATTGCAGAAGTTCAATATGCTCGGTTTGCATTTTGCTCTTGAAATCTCTACCACTCACAGAGCCATCTGCAGTAATAAAGAAGCAAATAAGCTTAAAAATCTAAAAAACGTTTTATTATGATTAGAACAATACTCACTTTGTCATATTTTTTGAGAATTTTGCGAATGGCAATAGCATTCATGGTTACATAATTTAGAAGCATTCTGCCTTCTTGAGCCATGAGCTGTTGATCATCTATGAAGCACTGTCTAACACGCCATATATAGCGTTGCAGCCCTGATGGGACATGAAGATTGAGGAGACGCTGTACTCTTGAGCTGAAACACCCGGCAATTTCTGATGCCTCCTTGTTGAGTTCTGTAAAGAACATCTGATCACATACTGAACAAGAAAGATACTAAACATCAGAATCACAGAAGGGCATGCTGTTAAAGAAGAAAACAAATTTGAGAAAACTAGAAAAGTGCAAACCTAGCAGTGATGAAATCAATAGTCAGACCACAATACATCATAGTTACGACACAGAAATCACAGAATTGCATTCCGTACTAAACCGAACCAATAGTACATACAAAGTGAAATAATACGCCCTTACTGTTTCACAGAAGGAAATAACGGCTATCATCATGTTTTCTTGGTTTACGTCCTATTTAATCTAAACGGTGTCCAATCAATTCAGTTTACAACAAAACATCTGATTAGTACCTCAGGACTTTCTGAACTGTAAAGAAACAATTTGTTCAAAAAATATAACAAAGGATGATTCATGATGATAAAACTTACTACCATAGCAAAAATAAAATGGAATTATAGTCAGGCTTGTTGAACTTACATGCACATGAATTGCATTCGCAAATATCTGAAGAGTCCACGTTCCCCTCCTGTTGCACATGACCATTTGTGCCATCTTGCAAGGACTGCCCAACTCGACATCTCTTCAATACCTTCTTGAGACGTTTGTATTCGACACGAGAGCATTTTGCCAAGTACTTGTCCTGCTCTGTCGGGAGATACTCTTCGTACATCAAACCGAACTTCATCTTATCTATAAAATGAAGAAAAAACTGATGATTCAGATCTGTCCTTATTGTGATGATGGAGATACTCTTCGGGCATCAAACCGAACTTCATCTTATCTATAAAATGAACAAAAAAACTGATGGTTCAGATCTGTCCTTATTATGATGATACTATGATCTCAAGGATATTAAGGAACGACTAGCATTGCCATATAACAAATATAAACTACATTAAATTAATTTCACCTTCCATATTTCATCTAAAGGTATCTGTTCATATCTAGTATGAATTTAGTATCCTGTCATCCAGCTGTAACTATGTACTGGTTACGTTCTTGAGCACTACTGAATGAGGATGACAAGGATTTGATAAGAGGAGCATGCCGTAAGATGGAGACCTCCGTTATGCACCTCTTCGCAAATCATGACTGGAGCTCTAGATTCAGGATTTCATTTTAATTCCCTAGTCTGAACTATGTCGGAAGTTTCTCTATTTTAATTTTTGTGTATGCTGCCTTTTAGGCTCTGTCTTGTAATAATTGGCCGTAATCTCAATCGAGACCAAGGCTGGAACTTTTTGTTTCCATTATCTAAAAAAACATTATACTCGTGCAAAATGATGGGACTGCTAACTTGGGTCCAAACCCAAAACAAAAAGACCTAATCTTGCAAATCCAACAAAATATTTTTTAAAAGTAGAAACAACATGAAGAATGTCATCATCATTGCAGAAGCAATGACTTTGGATAAAGCATTTGACTTTTCTACAGACGTGTAGTAGCTTTAAACCCGAATAGGAAGCCGCATTGAAAGTTTCTTGGAGAAACAAAAAGAAGACATACAGCAAGAAATCGCCCAACAGGACAAAGCTGATTGCTGACGTAATGATGAATCAGTGGATTAGAAGATCAGAACAGCTCTAAATTGATACTTTTTTTAGTTAACAGGATAGAGCACTAGATTTTTTTTCAGAGTTTGCGTAGCCTTAAACCCACATACAAACCTTATCTACCACCGATTATAAAAGGATAATAATAATGATCGTTGACGTCGCATTAGCAATGAACCGGTCGATCACCCCAAGAAAATATAAAACGGAGATGATTGGCAGCAAAGATAGGGGGATAACAGCGCATGGGAAAGCGGAAAAGACAAGGAACGAGACATGACGTCGACCAACCAAATAGGCAAAGAGCATCTCTTCCCGCAAGAATCGAACTATAGAAGTGACGAGGTAGCATAGACGAGAAAGAAAATTTCGAAACTATTTCTGCAAAAACATCCTCTCCTTTTCCATTTTTCACGCGCATGGATTCGGCGAATTCGAGAATAGGAGCTCTAAACGAGAGCAGACGCCCTGATCCTGAAACTTGATCGCTGCCCAACCCAGAAACAGCAGAGCAGCATCCTAGCCCGGGAGCCAGATCACGGCGGCCGCACCGGAAGAAAAATGGCGCGTGCAGGAAGAAGAAACCACACAAAACTACCGACTGCCGAAAACCGATTGCCATCTCCGCGACCGGAGAGGCAGCGACTTGCCGGGGTTACCTACCTGGACCAGACGATCGATCGAGCGCGGCGGAGCGGGGCAGGAATCAGGACCGCCGTGAGCGGCGGCTGACGACGCGCTTGCTAGCTCTGCTCTTTTGGGTGGCCGCCTCTGCTCCGCAATGGAAACGGGACGCGCGAGGGAGGCGGACCCGGACCCTGCCTTCAAGGAGCGGAGGCCGTCCGAGCTGGAGCCGGCGAGGCGGCTCCCACACGCGTAGGTCGGCGGCAGGGCCCACGTGCATGCACGGTGGCGTAGTTGGGCTTCTCTCTTTTTTTTCCCGTTTGGATGGCTCGGCCTTGGGCATTCTGGTTTGCAAGGTGAAAAGCACAAACAATCCTGCAGCCGAAAAGCAGGAATCCCACCAACAAAGCCCAGAGACATACTGGGCCGGGCCGTCCATGTCGACCACGCTCACGGCTCACAGTCCGTCCAATTCACTCCCTCTGCACGTCCACTGGCCCGCCCCCTCGTCGACAGATTCCCACCGAATCCTTAGCCGGAGGCTGGCAGGCAGCATGCTCGCAGCCGCCGCCGCGTCCGCCGTCCCCCGGCTCCGCTTGGGGGCGCCTCCTCCATCTTTGCGACGGTATCCGGGGGGGAGCCAATGCTTGCTTCCGCGGCGTCGCCCCCTCTCCACATCCGTTCCCAATGTAACGCCCGCCGCGGGGACGGGAGCTGGGGAGCTGGAGCCGCCGGACCTGCCTCGCCTCGCCTCCGCCGCGCGCATCTCGCTCTCCCCGCAGGAGGTTCATGGGCGCGCCTCTTTCTGTCCCTATCTGTAACTATCGCGATGTGAGCACTTGGAGACTCTCTAGCTGAGATGCTGACGCTGGCTTTGTGTTTGTGTGTTTGCTCGCCAGGCCGAGGAGTTCGCCCCCAAGATTCGGCAAGTGGTGGACTGGTATTGTTTGCTGCTTTTTATGTCTGTGGGTACTCTACTAGTGATTGAAAATTGGAATTTTTGGGATCATAGATGCAAAATGATGCAGATTAAACTACCATAAATCCCACCTAACCAAAGTGTCCATGCGCCTTGAAGCAAATCGGAATTTTAGAAGTTTCAAAATTTTGATTGCATATATACTAATTACACTGATATGTTGCAACAATTTCACAGTTAGGTGCCGTTGTGTGGAATTTTGATATTCTATTCTCAACCTAAGGTTCTTAGGCTTAATGCATAAAAAAGTGTCCCGTCATTCAAACAAGAAAAGCAAGTTTCACTTACCTATTGCATCCAAGGTTCAATGGCTCAGCTCAATGGTAAAAAAAAGGGATAATACTGATGAATATAATCTAGAGTTCGAGTCATAATAAGCTAACTAAATCAAATAGTGTTGAATGAAAGCTTCACATCCATAAAAAGGGCATCCTGGTAGACATAGCTCCTGCTTGCGTAGGGTCCAGGGAAGGGTCCAACCACTTTGTGTCCTCTGCTTAATGGAAATTCTCTTTTATCTCTAAAAGAGAGAGAGAGCGCATGGGTCTGTATTTTAAGGAAGGCCAGCATTTCCACCCAGTATAACTTGATGAGATTGTTCAGCTTTGTAACTGTGGAGATAAAAATGGAAGGAGGATTCTTACTGGTATGGTTTTACTGGAATGCACGTTTCTTAATCAAGAACAAAAGGCTGTTCGGTGGATCCTTATGTGGATTATGGAGGCTGATTTGTTGCGGTAGATAGATTCTTAGTCACTCATGTTTTTCTTTCTTTACAGGTTTGGGCAACTTCAGGCGGTTGATCTTGAATCCATTGAGCCTTCACTTAGAGCTGGTATGCATCTTATTCTTGCACCCCACAATTGATTGTTACTTGTCAGCATATATAATTTAGCTGGTGCACCTAGTTAATAGCTCATCATTAGTTACGTATTATACTGTGCAATAAATCTTTTATATGTATTAACTGCTTTTATGGCGTTTTTTTTTTACAAACCCTCTTTGTATGCTTCACGGAATTTTTTTGTTGTCCTGACAAATGTATATAGGGATATACCCCTTGTATTGAGCTGTTTGTGCTGCTACAGTTTTTGGCTTTTTACAACTACAGCGTTGTGTAATCCTTTTTCATGTTCCACTGTGTCAACTGCAGGTACGGCAGCTGGTAGTTCTTTGAGAGAAGATAAACCTGAAACATTTGCTAACACGTAAGGAAACAATGGTACTCCACGTCTGTTTTTCCATTGAAGCATTAGCATGCTTTGAAGCGAAAAACTCAATGCCTTTTCTGTTTCTCTCAATGCAGAGATGCCATAGTCGAGGCCATTCCATGCTATGATGATCCATACATCAAAGTGCCAAGAGTTCTGAACAAAGATTGACGTGTACTTGGGATGCAGATTGATTCGCTGATGCCACTAATAAGATCCATTCATCTAGGTTCTTGATGTGCTGATTTACTTGCAGTCTTGGCAACGGCAACATTTGTTGAATGCAAACGAATCAACAGCTCCGTCTTGCACTGATCTACTCCCTCCGAATTTAAATTATTTACACCGTTGATTTTTAACATCAACTTTAATCATTCACTCTATTAAAAAAATTTGTTCTAATGTGTAAAATTATTATTTGTGATTTAAATTTCATTGATAATAAATCAAATAATAGCAAAATTTAAAATTAAACTAGAGAGAGTATATAGCGATGAATAAACGCACACAGCCTGGATTAGAATCAGTTGCATCAATCGTGGAACAAATTGATACTCCTTGTCACCGCCGTGCCACCTTCCGGGCTCGCGGCCTCATTGTCTTCTTCCGCACCACTACCACCACCATGTACGCCGCGTCGCCTCGCTCCCAACCAGTCTTCCAAGAACCGTGTGATCTCCCGAAACTCGTGGGCGTCCTCGGAGGGCGAGGTCAAACACCCGACGCCCCAGCTCCTCCATCTCGCCGAGCCTCTCGGCCTTGATCTCGCCGCGTCTCCGCATGCGCCTCAGCGAGCAGCAGTCCGGTATCCGGGACACGTCCCTGCGCAGCAAGACGCGGAAGATGTGCCGGCAGGGGAGGCCCTCGCGCTCCATCTTCCGGCAGCTGCACTTGGTGTCGTCGTTCCCAGAGCAGGCGACGTGGAACACGGCCAAGCCCGGGCTCCGCTTGAACCCTGCCACGGTGTAAGCCTTCTTGCCGAACGTGGGGTGGCCTCGCATCCGCGTCTCCACCACCTCGAAGCCGTCGGCCGCCTTGATCTCCTCGCGCATGAGGTAGAAGTTGGCCGGCGTGAAGCACCGCGCGGCGGCTCCTCCACGCGCCGGTGCGGCGTGGTGAGCGCCACCCGGGACGTGGCGGCCTCGCGGTCGAGGTCGGCCTCGTGGCCGCGCATGGCCTCGGCGCAGGCGTCGGCGTGTCCGAGCAGGTCCAGCAGCGACATGCCGGTGTGGAGGACCGTGGCGAGGCACTCCGTCCTCTGGTTGCTCGCCATGCCGAGGAAGAACTTGTCGTGGACGAAGGCAGCAGCCCACAGCTCCCTTCTGCCGTACATGGCGTCGAGCCAGCCTTGGTTCGCGGCCGTCCGGTGCCTCTCCATGAACCCGTGCCAACGCTGCTCGAACACCGGGGGCGAGCACACGTCGTGCGCCAACGACCTGAACTCGGTCCGGGACGAGCGGTGGAGGAGGTGCTCGTCGACTCCCCGTTCCACGTGCCACGAGCACGTCCGGTGGTCGGACGCCGTCGGTGATCACGGACCTGGGCCGCCGCTCCTGCACGTTCGACAGCGCGAAGGCGCGCAGCAGCCAGACTAAGGACTCGACGGACCAGTCAGCGGTGACGCCGCAGCCGAAGACCACGGGCGCGCGGTGGTGGTTCAGCCCGACGAAGGGGACGAAGGCTACGCCGTACCTGTTGGTCCGGAACGTGGTGTCGAAGACGACGACGACGTCGCCGTGGTCCGTGCACTGGAGGCGGGACTCGACGTCCGCCCAGAAGAGGTTCTTCAGGTGCCCGTCGGCGTCGACCTCGAAGCGATGGAAACAGCCCGCGTCTCCCCTGCGCCGCAGTTCTTGGAGAACGGCGTCCGCGTCGCCCTCGTCGATTCGCGGCCGGGACACGTCGCGCTTGTAACTTCAGAAAACGTCAGACGATCAGAGGAATAGTGTTATTGAAGCAAATTTTCCAAAATTTAGATCACTACATCGATTTTTAAATTGACGTCGTTATTAAGTTCTAACAATTATTTATCTTATTAAAAAAAATTTAAATGTGTAAAGTTTGAAGTTACGATTCAAATAACTTTAATGATAAATCAAATTATATCAAAATATATTATATTTATTATTTTTTAATAAAATAAATAATTAAAAATTGATATTAAAAACTAACAATAATATTATTTTAAAAATGGAGAGAATACGTGGTTAGAAAATTTGACTGACTTAGGAAAGTTTAGTCAAGAGTGAGGCTCCGCGAACTATACGGTCATTCTCAGATAAGCTCCCCAAATAAGGCCTTGGAGAGAGAACAGAACCTAGCGCGCTCGCGGCTCGCCGTCCCGTCCCCGTCCCTGTCCCCCGTCCGCCCATGGCGACGCCGCCGACGAGGTATTGGGCGGAGCTGCAGCACGACCTCCTCGTACTGATCATGTCCCGGGTGGGCGCTCCGGACCTCCTATGCGGCGGCGCGCCCCTCGCCTGCTCCTCGTGGCGGGCCGCAGCGCGCGACCCGCTCGTATGGCGCCACATCGACCTCCGCGACTGGGCCGCCCTGAGCACCGCTCGGCGCTCCAGGCCTCGCCTCTCAGTTCATGCCGCGTTGACCGGAATACTGGAGGTCGCCGCGACTCTGGCGGGTGGACGGATCGAATCGGTGCTGCTCCCAGAGTTTGCTGACGAGGAGCACCTCTTGTTCCTTGCCGAAAGGTTACATTTTTCTCAAATTTCTTGAATTGTGATTTTCTGCTTCTGTAATGTCGGTTTTAATTCTTTAACCATTAAGTTTCAAGCGACTGATAATCAATTGTCTCTTAATGGATGAGCTGGTGAGGAATTAGGCATCTGAATCAGGGATGGGGTTTCAGGCGGTTGCCACGGATGGCGTGGCCAGATCCTACTGAGACTGTTGGAATGCTCCAATTTTTCACATTTGGCATTTTTCCCAAGTCACTACTCACCAGATACTGATTTTGTTATTTAGATGAAATCAAAATTTTAGCATAAGTATTCTGGTAGGAGTAATTGAGAAGGGTAGACAAACATATATTGAATATTGATTACTTGATTCCTATACCAGGGCGGGAATCACATTCACGCGTGTAGGATTATATATACAGACATTTGTATAATCCTTGTTTCATACCATGATAATTCAAATACGAATACTTCCAACGCATAGAATTCAAGAATACGCAAATCCACAATTTCAGACACCACAAATTAAAATTTTCAAACATAGTAATGATAAGGAGTAGCAGCGTTGTTTTTATGCCCTCACTGCCCAAAAACTATTTGGAGGCTTTATTTCAAGTCCTTGCTGGAGTTGTTCGTCGGGGATCTATTATGATCTGCAACAACGGAACAATACTGGAATTAGTAAATATTCGCATAGCAGATCAAGTTACCAATGCAATGCCCGATAGCACCAAAGCAATTTCTGACCAAGCATTTCCCTTTAGAAGGCAGAAAATCACGAATCTACCCTTTAGTATTTTTTTATGCAACTCTCAGTTGCTGAAATATCAAGTCATACCTTCAACTGAATAGCTGTGTACTTCTGTTATATACACTTCTATGCTTTGGTTGGAGCAATGGAAATATTTAGAGATTATCTCTGCAGATTCTTTGGATATTTGTCAAAAGATGCATTCAGATGATGTGGGTGTTTTGATGTTGTGGCAAGCATGGCCTAAGGCTTGTCTTCATTATTTGTCACAATCCATTCCTAGTCTTTAAACATAGATTCTCAAACTGTGGATGTTTCAGTGATCACATTTTTTATGTCAATCATGCTTAATTTTAATTGTTTATCTTGCTGCAATGTAACAATTGTGGAACTTTAAACTGTCGTCCTGTGAATGCAGCAATATGCTGTTTGTTTCATACCTTTAAATGTTCTTTTGCTATCGTCATCATCAATCGAAATTTTATGAGAATGTGGCTTTGGATGTTGCTCCCAGGTGTCCTAATTTGCACTACTTCAGCCTTCCTAGCACCTGTATGACCTATGATCAGTTCTGTAAGGCCATAAGTGGACTTCATTCCTTGAAAGGCATGGCAGTGGATGAGAGTCTTATTAACTACGATGTTCTCCTCTATGTGCATCAGTGCTGCCCAGACTTTGTGGAGCTGAAGGTGTCTGCTTTGTATGTGGATGAAGAGATGGCATCTGTTATTTGTAACTCTCTTCCTCATTTGAAGAAGCTCGAGATACCAAGTTCTGATATGTCTTCTGCAGCAATAATAAAATTCCTTGACTGCCTGGGGGAGCTTGAGTACCTGGATATATCAGGTTATGAGACATCGGCGATCTCTAGTACCGTTCTTGAAAAAGCTTCCCGTCTCAATGTTTTTCTCTGGAGCTCGAAGTTTGAGCTTGGGGAATTTACAGACTGCTCAAATTGTGGAGAGCACAACATTAATCCTCAACAGCCCTGTAAGTGCATGATGGAGCACAAGGTCATGGACTGGCTGGCTGGACCTTCACACAGTTCCTGAAGCAAAGGGCATCTTTGGTTTTTGTAATTGAATTGCAATGTTTTGCGTCTAGTAATCGTTAGACCGTTGTCGAGCTGTATGTAAAAACAATCACCAAATGGTATACTTGAAAACTGTTAACTACGCTGTGTTTAAGCATCATCTTGACCTGCCCTCAGATTGCGCGTTCAAATAACAGAGTTTATGTTTAAATAAATGGTTGAGCCGAGTGTTGTGCATATTCACATCAATACATCATTGAGTATATGCATGTTGGTAGATGGTTGTTTGGTCCGCAGCGATTGTGCAGATCTGGTTGTTCGTGATTGACTATTGATTTTGTTTGGACAGTTGCAGATCTATGGTTAATCCAATTTCAGCTATTATTAGAACCAGTGCAAAATGAGCTTCCTCCCGTGACAAGAGGGCAATGAACTTTTTATGAGCAACTTTTCTGACCTTTCCTGGTGAGCACGCGTTTCAGACAAGCATCCATAACAACTCGAACCCCAACCGGAGGCTCGTCTTGTAGCTTCGCTGCATAGAGATTTCAAGTGAAACTAATTCATTTTATTGAATTTTATTGAACAAGGGTCAAAGATCCTCTGTGGTCGGCCACTTTCACCCCTATTTACTTCTCCCACCATTCTGAAAATCATGTCATTTCGACAGGAAAATTGAGCTGCGAATGGTAGAAATCTGATATCCGAAACGACATCAATATTTGGAGGGAATGTGCTGAAATACCGGGCCAAATCCTGAGATTACGTTCGACTTATCTCATGAGCTGGTTGACAATAGAAATATGCAGGCTACCCTTTCTCAATCGGTATGGGGCAACTAACATTTGAGGGAAAATTACAGCTGGAATAACCACGAGGTTGGCTCAAATAATCATTCAGCTATCTGTCATTTGATTCTGCTATTGTCAAATACTAATCATTAAAGTCAGCTATTGTCAAATAATCTGTATTGTCCGTTCGTCAAAGTTCATCAGTACCACGAACATTAACTCCTAATTTACATATATTCAGAATAGAGCCTTTTGAAATACAACCAGGTTGTAAAATATAGTGCCTAAATCCTGAGAAAAGGGTGCTTATGAGCATCACTTTTGCATAACCAAATTAACAAATGCCCCATTCGTGAAGTTCACCAACCAGCATCATAACCTAATCTTGAACCTCCGCAATGAAATAATGTGGCTCAACAACTTTGTTTGCTTGTTTGCTCTTAATAGTTGTACTCCACTTATTTAATCTCTTAACTCTGAAATTAAGGCCCAAGGAACAAAAAAAGGTTTGTGACAAACTGAAGACTGAAGAATAACCATAACCATCGTAAGTAAATTAACAGGCACACATCAATCAAACCTGCTGACTCATAAGAATTTCGATAGCGACATTTGGATCTCCATCAGCAGCAGCAAGAGCAACTTCAGCTTGAGTCTGCAGCAAGGTAGTCAATACGTCAGTGAGATGCTTCACTGCATACCATATGAACATAAATACAATCATCAAAGATAACTACTACCCCTGTCCAGGAATATAAGCATTTCTGTATTTGGCCAAAGCTAGACTTTTTAAAGCTTGACTAACAATATCTCTAATAGTATTTCAAATATAACAAGTTACTTATTATAATAGTTAGTTTTGTGATAAATATAATAACATCACTTATATTTCATTAAATCGTATATATTGTTGCTATCGATGGTCAAAGTTAACAATGTTTGCCTTTGACCAGATCTACAAATGTTTACTCCCTCCATGCCTAAATTGTTACAGACATTCACTTCTAACATTATCTTTGACCATTCATCTTATTCCAAAAATAAGTTCAAATATGTAGAATTATAAGTCGTGATTCAAATATCTTTAATGATAAAGCAAATTGTAACAAAATATACGTTATCTAACAAAAAAATTGAATAAGACGAATAGTCAAAGTTGATGTTAAAAGTCAACGGCAATGACAATTTAGGAACAGAGGGAGCATATTCATTGACGGATATAGTAAAACAGTAGCAAGGTCCTAAAAATTAAACATGAGAATTTATAATTTGTGTAACTGTGTTACAAGGCTATTACTCCATAATCTAACATGACCGTCAATGTAAATACTTGAATTCTCTTAACAACTCCAAAACCTCACACACTATCGAACACATGGGCTACCAAATGGAGGGCAGGAAAGACAAAAGGGGATAGCTGCAGCCCAAAAATCCAACAAAAGTACCTTTTCAAATCCCATCCCAACAAGCTTCTTAAGTTCTTCATCAAATGTATCAGTCTGCATAACATATTCTAAGGTAAGTAGCACATAATGATCGATTTTTTGTATTAAACAGACACATGTCCAGCTATATTAAACCAATAGACACACTAATAATGATGAGAAATCACTAAAATGTAAGCAGCACGGGACCTGGTCAGATGTTACAGTTGCATCAACTCTGATTGTGTTGGCAGCTGTATGCCTGTTGTAATCAAAAGTTAGAAAATCCAATCAACAATTCCACTCTAATATTAAGGGACAAATGTCACAGTTATGTCCACGTGTTACTAACAACATAAATAATCTACTTGAATAAAAGGTGAAACTTTGCTTGAAAAAAAAGACAAAAAAAGGTTCTAAACATTAAGACCCACATGGGGTTTCATCTCCATAAAATTGGGTAAAATAGTTGCTGCCTACCCCAATTTGCTTGGGAGTAAAATGCTTTGTTGTTGTTATATTCAGACCGCAGGCCATACCAACAGGGCAGAAGTGATTGAATTATATCCAGTTTGTGATTTCGGTTTCTCTTATATTCGAGATTCCCAGCTTGCTTGCATCATTCTCAGCACTAAACAAGAAGGCTAGTTACAGGTAACCAGAAGATAAAACTTACCGTTTTCCATGAATCATTCAAAGTTGGATAGGGAGAGTGGAACCTATGTGTTGTGTTCTTTATTTTCCCAAAATTGTTAGTATTTTGTTCTGAGTGTGTACTACTGATTAGTATAAAATCTGCTCCATCTCAGCAGTGAAATCAATTAAGCACAGGGTTGTAATAAACCTACTTTCTTGCCTCTTTTATGTATCACCAACCTATGCACTCCTATAAATTACACATTTTGTAATTTGTATAACTAAATTGCTGTTAGAGCATCTCCAAAGGCTTCCCCTTAACTCCCCTTAAATCAAATTATAAGGAAAAAGTGTAAAAAACCTTCTCCAACAACTCCCCTAAACATCTCCCTACTTTCGAGGGTCCCCCATAATCCCCCTATTCGAAGGTAAATCTGGGGAACTTTCTAGGGTCTCCAATCCCATCTTTTGTTCAACTAACAGTGGGACCGGTTGTTCACTAGGTTCAAATTTAAACTATATTTAGGAGAGTTGTTGGAGGAGGTGGCTAAAGTAGACCCCAAAATTTTTTCGGTTGGCCCCAAAAGGTACTTTTTGGGATGATTTTTTGAGGGAACTGTTGGAGATGCTCTTAACCATAACCATGGGCCCATCACCAATGATCTGGTACTTCGAGCCAGAACCAAAAAAAGAAGTCTAAGAATAAACGCTTCAATTGAACAATGTACACTTGTCTCCTACCAATATGAGCAGCATTTTACATCAGATCAGTCATTGTGCAGTATTAGGTCATTTGACAAAGTTGTTAAAGAGAAACATTATTAGTGTATTTTATCGAAGTTTAAATGACAACTGGCAGTGCACTTCACATAAATAAAAATAAGGGGAAAGAGGAATGGAAGCTATTTATCAGGATAATTATTTGCTAGAGATAAGACTTTGATTACGAACAGAAACGAAAGACATTGGATTTATAAGACTGTAACACTTTACAAAAATGTCAAGTAGAAATTGTATTACTGTGAATGGGTTACAGAATCGCTTGGAGTATTGTTGTCCAACAACCTAGCATGCAAATTTGCATTTGCCTCCCTTGCAGTTGGTTCGGTTTCGGCAGAACCAAGTGTTCTAGGTCTCCCTGGAAACCTTGGGTCTTCTTGTTCCTACAGATGAATATTCAACTCATAAGTTTATATGCCCTAGGACTAACCCATATTTCATAAGTTTATATGGAATTTCTTGTGAGCTTATAGCAGATATACTTCTCAGATAGCTTTATTCTGATGGCAACCAGATTAAACGGAATAAGACATAATTATTGATATTCAACTTAACTAGCAAGGATAAAATTAACACCCATACCAACAAATCATGACAAGCACAAAGGAAAATCACTGTGTAGCTGTCCAATATAGGGTTTGAGAAGTAGTGTAGTACTGTACTTCAAAATTGCCAAGCTTTTCTTTTTATGAACAAAACGTATTAGAAAGTGTAACTTTTCATTTAATCCAGAGTAATGCTTGGAATGACTTATTATCTCTGAATGAGGTAATAAAATTGAACAAAATTTTACAGCAAACATGACTAAACATGATGAAGACCAAGGAATTATTTGGTTTTGGGCACTGGCACCTTATACAATCTTTTAGCTTCAATGGAGAAAAGCTCCATGGATCAATTAATTCAATCTCATTTATCTGATCATAGACCCAGATTGTAGCATGCAAATCTGGCAGCCATTGCCAATTTGCCATACACTCGTACAGATAACTATAGTTAATTCACATAATATGGAGGTCCAATTAGATCAGTAGGTGGAAAAACAATTACTAAATCGAAGAAAGTCCCAAACGCTTTCCAACAATATTGCTAAAACAATAGACTAAACACTAAACAGCTGACTGATGTCATCAATAGAAATTAATCTTAGCAACCATGAGAAGAGTAATAATACCCATAACTTCTAACTTACCTCAGTAGTGGATGCCTGCCTGCTCGGCATCCATGAAGAGATATTTCTTAAGATGTTTCCATTAATCAGAGAGCTGCAAATTAAAAAAAAAATCAGTGTACATCTTCTGTGAACATTACATTGATAGAAATCAGTGGGGCAACAATACCTTGGTGCAGCAGTCATGTTGGAGTATGTTGGAAGCTGGCCATATGTGGTTCCTCCAGTACACAGAATAAAACCAGGGCGCCTCACACAAATAGACTGCCAACCAAGTATCTCAAACAATAAATACAAAAAAAAAAATGAAGCATTTTCTTAAGGAAAATGGAGGATTGTATGACCAGGATAACTTTAAACTTGTAAACAATACCTAAAAGATGGAGAATGGTAGGATAAGGGTAGCTTAAAACATATAGACAAGACTTACAAGCAGGGATGAGCCCTCAATGGAAGAATAAAATGATGGTCCAGGCAGCAGGTAGTTGAATAGTCCATAGGTGTCTGTTGGTAAACAAAGAGATTAACAAGGAATATGACCAATAACTAGTACAGCTCACAAGGACTTTACAAATTCAAGGGATACAAGGGACAAACATGCAAACCCTGACAAGATACCACACAGGTGGCCCAGCAATGAAACATTGCTTGCGAGGAACTGAAACAGTACCAGCAAAATCCATGCATACCTGGAGTCATACGAATTTCACAAATTAATTTTCAATAGCATCTAGTAAACTGGAAGTGAGCGCAATGAGAGCATAGAACAAATACCATTTTGCAGGAACATTGAAGAGGCCAAAAACACTGCAAATAATAGCGAACGTCAATATATATGCAACAAATACCATTAAGTAGTAAAACTGAACATTCTCAGAAACTGAGAATATTAGCTGGACTTCCTACGGGCATACAAAGAGGAAAGCTGGGCAATTTCTTCCAAAAAACCAAAAAAACTTGAAATCAATCTTTCTAGATACTTTTCTGATAATGGTGATCTTGCCTCCCAGCTATATCTAAAGCATAAAGGAAGCAACTATCAAGGATTGGAAGAATTTATTGGGAATATGATAGAGCGAAGTATCGAGCCCAAATTCATATAGGGTGCTGGTGTAGCAATGTAAAGTATTCACAACCCATGAGATGTAGAGTGGATGAATCTGTTTTATAGAGGCTCAATGGGAAATGTTCAGAACCTTCCCCTCTCATCTGTAAGAAAATCATTTGAGGCTGCCCAGCTTCTCAAGACATACCTCATCGATCCACTAACACTCATCCAGTGATCCATTCAAGAGTATACATAGCATAACTGCACTAAAATTTGAGTTCACTCTATAAACAACCCCCCCCCCCCCCTCTCTCTCTCTTCAGTAGGTTTTTAGTTTTGACCTTTTCAAATCAGTAATCACTTGTAATAAATAAAAGCAATACTCAATGATGGTGTCATACACTACATAATCAAAATCTGTTTCAGCCATAAGTGTAGAAACTTAACATGTCATCCAACAACACAGAATCAAATATAAATATTTTTTAACAAGAATTACAACATTTTATTTTGCATTGATAACAGACAGTACAGCAAACAGAACTTTTATTAATACATGTTACATACATAATCAACTTTTGTGAGACATGCAACTACTGAAAAACTAAATCACTCATCTGCTGTGATTACTGCACTATTATAAGTATTAATCACCGGAAAATCAACGCACCTTCGCGATTGAACACCACTTAGACTTGTCTCAATGACAATCATTGAGAATATAACTCCAGAAAATCCAATGGAGCATTCATTCACCAGATATGAATCAGGGTGCAAAGGATTATATGCCACCAAGAAAGCAATGATGAGATGAAGAATTGCATTAGTTGTTGCAAGAAGGAACATCAAGAATAAGAGACGGACTGATCCCATGATTCTCTCCAACTCGGTGCCCAGGGGCATCAAGGCAAGCATGTTGAAAAGCACATGAAGCAAAGAGCCATGAAAGAGAACAGATGTATAAAACCTGTACACTGAAGGGAAATATGAACAATATCAGAGGTACATAACTGGGTATACCAAAGAAATATGAAAAGTACGGAAAATCCACAGGGTAGGAGGGCTGTATATCTAAACCAAGTGTATACAAAAATAGATGAGCTGGCAAATGCATGAAAGATCTGGAACTTCTCCAGTAATTTATATCCTAGCAAAAGGCCGTTATCATTTATATTAGCATATCGCATCAGTTGCCATATAAACTTCCTCATTTTATATGCCAAAGTAGAGTATGATTATTACCCCTATAAAAGTAGTTGCAGAAAAAAGAATTCAATTACACATCTTGCCCGGTACAGAAAGAAAAACTCGCTCTGCATCTAGTATATGTTTCCTATTCAAAGAACTACACGTTGTTTCTGCAACTGCTGAAGGAACTCTTATTAAAATTAACATAAAGGAAAAGTAGCACTGAGACAGACCTTGAAAATGTGACGCAACTGCAGAGGGCCAGAAGCATATCTGGTCGTAGGAATCATAGCCAACCAACAAGCAAAGCAGATAAATCGCTCCACATAACAAGACAACGCCAGATGTGATGAACGGAATGCTGCTCCACCACTGATTCAGCCTGGTTGGAATCCCAGCCTGCGTCCACGAAAGAGGTCATGTCATGTCAGAAGGAAAACTATAGGGCATCAAAATGTTACTGTACAACATTTCCTATCCTCCCACAGAATCCTCCGCAGTGAAACAGCAGTCGCGGCAGAAATCCGTTGTGAAGCATGACAACCGACCCCCGTTCCTAGATCCATTCACACGGCCACTCCCCTCGTAAACCTAGCACCACAGCATCACCTCCACCCCACCCGCAATTATCAATAGGTAGTATCAAGAAGCCCCTGTCAATCCCTCCAACAGCGCCTCTCTCAGGGGAATCACGCCGCCGGCCCACGTAGAGGGGTCAGGACAAATTCAGCAGCGGCCTGAAGCGAACGCGACCCAGATCCAGATATGCAGTCCGGAAAACATCCGAGAATTGGACAGAACTCCGCACCTCGGTAATGATGTTAGGGCGCATCTCGGACCAGCCGCCGCGGCCGCGCTCACCGGAGGTCGGGATTGATGCTTCGGTGGCGGGAAAGCCTCGCGCGAGGAGAGTGGGGGGAACACCAACGGAGAGATCTCGAGGGTTCTGGGGGAGCGCGACCAAATGGAGAGCCGTTGCTCACTTCCGAGCCTCAGACCTACACCCCTGCCTACACCCGGAGCCGGAGGAAGGGGTTGTCGTTGCTTGCGGAAATGTTGCAAGGCATTTGCAAATTGCATCGTTATTTTTTCCAAAGAGTGAATTCGACCATAAATCTTTTAAATTTTGTGAATTTTTTATCTTAGTTTATAAAACTTAAAGATGATTTTTCAGGAACTATTTAAAACGAGCATATCTGGTCCACTCACCTTAATAAGAGAGATTATGTCTGTCATGATAAGTATAGCGAGGAAAATAATTATTGGCTCCACAATTAAGGTAAATATAAATGCAAATTGATGATTTCATTCCGAGACCACAGCAGAGATCAATAAATTTAATTAACAATGCATGTTGATAATGAACCATTCACTTCTAAAAGGTTAATTAATCTCTTCGGTTTTAAAATATTAACACTGCTGACTTTTAATATCAAATTTTATTCAAAAATTTTGTTCAAATATGTAAAATTTTGTTATTATTTGATTTATCATTAGTGAAATCTAAATCACAACTAATAATTTTACACATTGAAACAAATTTTTTGAATAAAACGAATAGTTAGATTTAATGTTAAAAATCAACGGTATCAATAATTTAAAACTGAAGAGAGTGGCTTTGCAATCACATTTTTCATTGTAACTGGTATCTCATTTTCACGTTAGACTCACCATGGTGGACCTAATTGCTTTTGATTAAGACGTGTGGATTCTAGGTTTACTACTTAAATAAATTGATTGTGGATCAAAGCAGTCATTTTAAAAATTTATGAATCTAAATGAGAATGCACAAACAGTTTAAGGAGCCATATGCATTTCACTGTTTCCAAACATTCGCAATCCTTTTAAACGTTTAGGCACATCGACTTGTGGTTTTCTTATTCCGATCCAAAAAAATATGGATAAAAAAACTTGTTGTCTGAAGCCTATAGATAATAAAATTAATTTGGTTGATTCCAGCAACATTCGTTGTAGTCTAGCTGGTTAGGATACTCGGCTCTCACCCGAGAGACACGGATTCGAATCCCGGCAACGAAATTTTTTTATTAATATAATTCTCTTGTGTTCGAATGTACAGTTTCACATTACATGATCGGGCTAGCCAGGCTTATCTTTTTGCTTCTGCTGAGGAGCGCGAAGCACGCGCAATAGGCGATGGGCTAGCAATTCAGGTGGAGTGTTCGTGAACTTACAAGCAACTAGCTCAGGATGCATTCCGATGTCCATCCGGCACTTGACATTGCCCTTTCATCATCCATTCGCGCCATGCGGCCCCTACGAAAGGATAACAGAAGCTTTTGACTCGCATGTCAGCCTTCATGGTAGCTGGAGGAGCAAGTAAAGGCACGAGCGTGATTGTGGTACAAGGCTCTTCCCCCATCCGATGCAACTCAGTCGCCGGATCACGCATAACAACACGGTAGCACAGTTAATCAGATATCACAGTTCAAGGCAGGAGGGCAACATCGCCTGTGCATAAAGAATTGCAATATGTATCCCTGTCTGTTCCCTTTGCTAAGCTCTCTGTACAACGATAGCTATGTGCTGGAGAGGTCTCAGATCGACTACCATTTCTCAGTTACCCACTTGACCGTATGTACAGAACTATAGAACTATGAACAAATCCTTTGTGCCAAGCAGTCGAAATCCAGCTCTAAATCACCATCATCACACACCCTAGCTCTCAATCTGCCACTACCAAAGTGCTAGAAGGGTCCGGGGGGAAAAAATGATAGAAGAAATGAAGAATGCTATGAATAGTCAATATGATCAGAGGCGTCAACATCTCTGGGAGCAGGAGATGGATCTGCAGCTAGTGCTTGGAGCTCAATTAGATGGTCTGGTATCAGCGTGCCCAACTGAGGGTTCTGCGGGTTCTCTGCGTATGCGACATGGTATGCGGCGACACATGCCTGTGGCCACGCAATCATCATCCGGCACTGTAGTGACAAGAACACAAAAAAATTGAATTGAAGCAATAAAGGATAAATAAACAGCAAGCGAACATCAACATTGTGTAGTTCCATGAAAGCAAGTACATATGTAATTGTATCTCCGATGTTTTTCTTTGGTGAAGAAAACTACTCTGTGGAGTAGAAATTTTCTAGAAACTGAGTGGATTATGAAAGATAACATCTACTTTTTAAAAAAGTAGTCCTGGATCCCCTATATATTAGAAGAATTTAAAAACAGAAAATAGAAAAAGAAAGGCCAATAGCATTCCACCACTAAGTAATACAAATCCAAAGATTCTTTGTGGTTGCTTGTGATTAAAATTTGCAAGCCTTTGAAGATCATAACTAAACTCTGCCTATATTGTTGCATGCAAATTGTTGAAATGAGAAGATAAGCTGCTAAGCTGCTTTTCAGCTACATCAAGCCAATTCAATCATGTTTCATTGATACATTTAGGTACAAAAAATACATAGATTGAGTGAGGTTTTAGAGGAGTACCATGTAATAACCGATTAGGAATGCATAGACGGATACAGGCAAAACTAATTCCTTCTGTTCTTTATCCATGGCAAGTGCCCATGAGCCAGCAACCAGTGAGGCCACTGCACCTGTTGTCACTGAAGAAAGGAAGCAGAACGAGCCTGTGAGGTCTGAATCAACAAGATTTGCTATCCCACGGAGAACAAAAAGGGACCACACGTCACGTGAAGCCACACAGAATGCCTTCCCTCGCGCACCCACATGAACAAAACCCCAGCGGTTAGCACGCCCAAGCATTTTCTCTGATATAGACAGGCAGCAACCCCGACCGGAGCAAATGAACTCATCATTGCCTGCAGTTGCTGTTTTCATTGCTCGAGCAAATCCCCGTACTGCTGAATTCACTGGGACAGCCATTGCACCCATGCATATGTCCCCAAAGGCTGGTCCCTTCATTGTTCCACAAAATGCTTCAACAGTACCACCTGGCATTCGGATCCCATAGATAAGTTGTGCATGTGCCAGTTTCGAAACTGTCACATAGACAAAGTAGCGCAGTACCTGCATGGTCCATGCCATGCTCACCAAGAGCGCAGCTACATAAGCCATCTGGTAGTTCAAGAAATGCCCTTCCACAGCAGCAATACAGCTGATTGCAACTGTCCAGAAGGCCATATAGCCAAATGTCGCAATAAGGATAAAGATTACAAGGAATGAAGTAGATGGCGGTAGATATGCTCTGGTGACAGAAGTGGAAAGTAGCTCAGAGGCATGTCGAAGACGAGGACCAGTGGCCCAGCAACAGTATAATGCTGCTGCAACAGCAAATACAACTACGAGCACTCCAATACCAAGTGCAGCACCATTACCGACAAGCAGTATGACCACGTCGCTGGCGAGTGCAAAAACAGGGGCTGCCCAGAGTGAAGTTTTGATGGCTTTGGGAGCATTAGTGACAGCAAAGATAACCCAGAAGCAAGCAGCAATGGTTGATACTATGACAGAGGAGACAAGAGGGATGAAGTTAGAGAAGGGTTTGTAGGCAAGGCTCTGAAGGGAAGAGGCCTGGATGCCAAGGTAGATTGTGAGGGAAATGAAACCAAACAGGTGCATGATGAATAGCACTTTTGTTACACTTGCTGTGAAACCACTGCAGCAACCACGAGTGTCCGGGACTGCAATATTACCGGATGCTGGGGAATAAATTTGCTCTTCAATTTCAATGCCAACCTGAGAAAGTAAAATTTAGATCATTAACTAGAACCTGGTTCGAATCAAGGCAACAAATTGAACAGCAGGAAATGTACTATTTCTTTTCACTTCTGATGAGTTTAACTTCAGTTCAGATATGTAAAAAGGTTAATTTAGCAGTATCATTTGATTGTGCTTAAAGCCACTAATCCAGAGCCAAAGATAATTGAATATATCAAATGAAGGGCGAAGTAAATTGAGGGGTGCAAGTTAATCAGTCATAATTGGACAACTTATGACAGCAGATTATCTTAACTGAAACTTGACAAAAGGTGCCACCAGTTTGCCCTCTTTTCAGGAAAAAAAGGAGATCATACACTTCCATTCCGTCGTGTCACTACAATTTCATAAGATTATTTGCTAAACATAGACCATCAGTCAATTCATTCCAAAATGGACACAATCACATATGAATTAAAAATGAAATCAGTGTTTCCAAAAAAAAAAAAATGAAACAGAAACTCATGCAAACTACATTCAATATTAATGATAATCACAGTGCAATCGGCCACAGGTTCAATTACTTTCGGACTACAAAACTCATAAGGAAGTAATTGTTCCTTCCTTGTGCTGTGCGATATCTACCCTACAATTCTTACTCTGTAATAGGTTCTGAACACCCTAGGCGTTAAAACTCTGTTTCCCGTTATGCAAGTGATGGAAAGGGGATGAATCAGGTGCGAAAACTACTTGTTAACCAAATGATTCTCTGATCCCGAAATTCCGGGGAAAAAAAAAGTGTTAACCGACGAACCAAACCGAACCGAACCTACGCCCACTGATTCCCCTCGTCTCACTCTCAAGCAGACCATCAAACCCCAACCACCCCATGAAACGGTCAATTTCAGTTCCATACTGACGCGTCAGTTTCGAATTTAGTCGGGAGACTCGAGCACGCGAGCGAGCACGCCTGCGACGCGGCAGGCGTGAGCGAGGATGAAGAAGCGAAGGAAAGAGGAGGGAGAGAGGGAAAGCGCGCGTCCGTCACCTGGTATGGGCTCGCCGCCGGCGTCGCGGTCGCCGACCCCAGCCTCGACCCGGCAATGCCGCCGCCCGGGAACGCCGCCGTGATCTCGCCGTTGCCGACGCCCCGCCTCGCCATCGCCCGCTCCGCGCCCTCTCTCCTATCTCTCTCTCTCTCTGGAGTTCGGTTCCCCGCTTTGGTCTAGTGGCGCGGCCTCATCTGCTCCCCTTCCCCGCCTTTCGCTTTCGCGGCGGTCGTTGCTTTCGCGACTCGCTCGCTTGCTTCGCCTGCTCTGCTTCGTCTGGTCTGCGGACGGACTGGTGGGGCACGTGAGGGTGGGGTCTCCGGTCACCGCCCAGTAGCAGTTGACTAGCTCTACGTTTCCAGGGCCAAAGCTCGGCGGTTGCTTCAGGCGCGTACAAGAGGGCACAGCATGCAGGTGGTGACCATACCGCTCCGTGACGGAGGGTGGTGACCGTAACGGTGACGTAGCAAGCGCCAACGTGTTAACCAGCGTTCGAGGGTTCCGTGACCTTGGTCGTTGTGGAGCGGTTGAGGCCGTTGCACCGCTTCCACGTCGGGCTTGCTTGGCTTCCAGGTGGACAACTCTAGCTCAGGATTAGGGCATCCATAATGTAGTTTTAAATGAGTCATAAAAAAATTCTTTAAAATTAACTTATACACATTGTGTAAGAACAACAACAATGTGTAATATCGGCTTCGGTTTTAGATGTCAGTCAGCTATTGCTCTTTTGATTTCCACAATGTAGAGCAATAAGCTATGTCTCACAATTTACTCCCTTTTTCCATCAATCCTTCACCCTAGTCTCTCTCTATCTCCACGGTATTTTCTCCTCGCGCATTGAAGAAGAAAATCAATTTTTTATCTTTACTATCCGGTAGTAAGCTTGCTACCGACATTTGTTGTTGCCGACCTTAGTACCTGCCTCCACAGTGGTGAGTCAGCATTAACAATTCTTACTACCGGTGCTATTTCATCATTGTGGATGTCTTAAGTGGGTAATAAAAAGGAAACAACAAAAACTATTCATAGTTCCATAAGCTATTAGAATATTAAGTATTTTGCTATGAAAGAGAGTAGCCATAAAAAAAGAGACAAATTCCAAAAATAAATATTTTAATCTAAAAGTTAAATTCAACATTGTGAGTGAAGCAATAACAAAATACTACTCCCTCTGTCTCATATTACTCGTCATCCTAATATCTTTAAGTTTTCGTAATTTACTTGTCATTCTCGCATCCCAATACACTTTTCTTTATTCTCGATACATCTTTATCTCTATATATTTTTTTGGGTTTTCAGCACATCCCACTTTTTACGCATTCTTTAATTCTCGCGCCCACATCTAATGTCACACCCGATTTTATGATTAAAACCGAATGACCCTTTATGTATGCCCAGGAACAAGTTTCATACATAAAGTGACTTCATTAATGGCAATTAGAACAATGTCTCAAATAACTAACTATTACAAGAATAGACTAAGAGTCTTATCAAATTACAAACCAAACAGCGAAAACGAAACGAAAGCTTCTGGGCTCCACAGGCAGTTGACCGAATAGCTCGCCTAGACGTCGGCTCCAGGGTCTTCAAAGTTCTCCCAAGGTTCTCCCTCTACTGAGCAGCAATTATAAAGGCAAGGTTGAGTACGGATGTACTCAGCAAGTGTGGGAAGCATATGACATGTGGCAATTATCAAAGAACAGGCAATATATGTTTTAATTGCATAAAAGCACACATTAGAGACACACACTTCCTATTAAGCACCTAATTACTAAGTGAAAGATCCCGTACCTATGAACAGTAAAATGAGTAACAGAATTAGATCACAGTCTCCCACTGTGATTAACCAATCCAACCCAATACCAATGCCAGCACTAATTCCCGCTAGTCATGTGAGGGTCCATGCAACGCTCATGACCGTGAGCACGGCTGTCAAGACAGTTTTACACTCTGCAGAGGTTGTACAAATTTTCCCACGAGTAGTGATTTTATCTCCTGTTGCCAGGTGATTAAAAGAATCTCTATTATACCCGTGCCGTCGCACTCGCACACTTCCTTTGGTGTGAGGGCCAAGAGATCACTACAAAGCTTTTCTATGACTTCCGCCAGCTTGTACGTGCCCACTAAGGTTTCACCCGTCGGGCACTAACCGGAACCCGAGAGACCCCCTCTTGTGCCGAATGGTTCCCGAGAGTAACCCTCCCTTCCCCACACATCTCGCTCCAGGCGGATCCAGGCGTAACCCGCTTTCCCCGCTCCACCAGCTGGCACGCACAAAACTGATTTTCATCACTTACTACGCCAGGCCGCGCCCATTCTTGGCATCGTGGCTGTACGGAGATACATGGGTGGTCGCTCCACGAACCGGTCCTTAGATTTGGAGAGATAACTTACCCAGAAACAATACCAGTAACCCTGCACACAGTCCTACACCAACCATATCGCCCCAAATCATCACTATCAAGTTGCTATTAATCTCCCATTAATCCTCGTGAAGCATATATAATGATCCATTTAACACACCCAACCCGACAGTAGCAACCTAAGCATGTGATCTACCCAACAATAAGTAACTATAGCGACAAGGCATAATATGGAAGACTAGGAATTCCTACTAATAGGGACGCAATCAATTTGACACAAACATGCAACTACAAGATAGATGTTTTGGAAAATAGGCGCAAGATGGTCAAGGACACTTGCCTTGCTGCTCTTGGGAGTAAAAGTCGGCGGCCTCGAACTCTTGTTGCTGAAAGTCTTCGACGAACTGCAGCTCCGGGACGAAGTCGCCTAACGCACAAGAACACAAACAATCAACCAATGCAACAAAACAGAACAAAATCAGTATGATGATATCATGAATGCATAGGTTATTCTGTTACGATCGTTTTGATATATTATTTGCTTAAATCGGAGTTACGGATCAAAAGTTATGGCACTTATAAGATCCAGGGGCTATTCTATAATTTACAATTTTATTAGAGGACTAAATTGTAATTATCAAAAAGTTCAAGGGCTAAAATGTAAATTTGTCATTTCGGCAGGGACTAATTTGTAATTAAAATTAAGTGTAGGGGCTTTTCTGTAAAAGTGCCATAATTAATTATTAATTAATTAATATAATGAATTATTAAATAACTATGAATTAAATTATTAATTAATTATTTTAATTATTTTCCAGATTATTGATTATATTATTATTGAAAAATCCGAATTTAATTAATCTAATATCTAATTAATTTTAATTAAATCGGTATGCTGACGTCATGCTGAGGTCGTGCTGACGCAATAAGAAATCTAATTTATTTTTAATTATAATTCGGGAATTAATCTAGGCCGTTGATTTTAAATTTAACGGATCTGATTATTTGGGTGACGTGGCGCAACGTGGGATGTCAGATCT
>BCLH01002751.1:0-25790 GCA_001602315.1 Zoysia pacifica
CTGCAAGTAGAAATTAAATTCTCACCGGGGAAGACGCCGGCGAAGCCGTCAGCCTTCTCGATGAGATCGTCGATGGGGATGGAGGCGATAGACTCGTCCTTGCGCTGCCCGAGCAGCGCCGACGAAGGGTACATGTTGGTGCCCATCCCCAGCCTCCTGCCTGTTTCCTTGGCAATGGCGAGCTGATCACCTACATACAAAAACATGGTATCATCATGTCAGCCAGCAGCCAATTAGCACATGAATAAATAACTTCTCGTTCAATCTGGCAGTGATAAAGAACGTTGAGTTTACCGGTGATCATCTTGACATTGACGCCGAGGTTGAGCGCCTGCTTGATGGTCTCGGCACTGTCGTGTCTCGGCAGGTCGAGCAGCGGCAGAAGGGCGACGAACTGCCATGGACCGCCGGCGCTGTCCTTGCTCTTCTCCGGCACCTCCTGCATCACCGACAATGTTACACATGCAGCTCACGAGAAAGAAGAAGAAGAAAAGATAAAGTAAGGTTTTGGTCTCGATCCAACCTGTCTGGCTATTGCGAGTGACCGGAGGCCACGCTCGGCGTACTTGTCGATCACGGCGTGCACCTTGTTCCTCATGTCCTGGCCGCAGTCGCACAGGTCCAGGATTTGCTCTGGAGCGCCCTTGCTGACGCGGTGCCAGCTGCCGTCGGCGAGGTCGACGTAGGTGAGCGCGGTGCGCTTCTCGACGGGGTTGAAGGGGAAGAAGTGCATCTCCTTGATGCCGGCCCTGGCCTCCTTGGCGTCGGAGAGCATGCCGACCATGGCGGCGTCGATGGCGTCCTGGTTCTCGACCCGCGACGCCCTGGCGGCGAGCAGGATGACGTCGTCGGCGTCGACGTCCCTGACGAATCTCTCGATGAGTCCGCGGTCGACGCTGAGCTTGTTGAGCGTGAGCGTGCCGGTCTTGTCGCTGCAGAGGACGTCCATGGCCGCCATCTCCTCGATGGCGGTCATGCGCTTGGTGATGGCGCCCTGCTGCGACAGCCGGTGCGAGCCGATGGCCATGGTGACGGACAGCACGGTGGGCATGGCGATGGGTATCCCTCCGATGAGGAGCACGAGGAGGTTGTCGATCCCGTCGCGGTACCGGCGGTGCTGGACGAGGTACATGACGACGATCTCGACGACGATGCCGATCGCGATCGCGCCGATGCAGAAGTTCCCGATCGCCTTGAGCACCTTCTGGAAGTGTCCGACCTGGTTGGTGCTGTCGACGAGGTGCGCCGCCTTGCCGAAGAAGGTGTGCACGCCGGTCGCGATAACGACGGCCTCGATCTCGCCCTGCTTGCACGTGGACCCGGAGTACACGCTGTCGCCGGGGGTCTTGGTGACCGGCAGCGACTCGCCCGTGAGCGCCGACTGGTCGATCTTGAGCGGGTCGCCCTCGAGCAGCCTTGCGTCGGCGGGGACGATATCCCCGAGCTTGATGCTGATGATGTCGCCGGGGACGAGCACCGCGGCGTCCTGCTCCTTCCACTCGCCGTCGCGGAGCACCCTGGCCTTGGGCGCGAGGTTGGCCATGAGCGCCTCCGCCGCGCTCCCGGCGTTGCTCTCCTCCCAGTAGGAGATGGTGGAGTTGATGAGCAGCAGCGCGACGATGCCCACGAAGTCCTGCCAGTCCGGCGGCTCCCCGCCGCCGTTCGCCAGCCCGATGGCCATCACCGCCGCCGCCTCCATCACCCACGACAGCGGGTTCCACATGAAGCCCAGGAACTTGAGGATCTTGCTCTCCTTCTTCTCCTCGAGCTTGTTCGGTCCGAAGACGGCGATCCGCGCCTTGGCTTCCTCCGAGGACAGCCCATCCTTGGTGCACTTGAGACTCTGGAACACCTCCTCCACCGGGATGTGCTCCTAAAACCATCATCGTCACAAAATTAAAACAAATTAAAACATAAATGAATGAGAATCACAGAAACCCTGGAACAGCGACGTCCATCTAATCAATCATTGTTATTAGTGGAAGAAGAAGAAGAAGAGTGATCAACGCTTCCAGCCGAAAAAAGCGCATCGGTGGTTGAAGATCACAAGAACACCAAAAAGGAGGGAGAAATCAGCCGAAAAAAGGGCAATCTATCTATCTATCTATCTTCGAGGATTCGGAAGGGAATAAAGCAGAGCGCACGCATGAACACGGGTCGGCTCTGGTAACCCGTGAGTGATCTAACGCGAAGATATTAAAGGAGGCGTCTTTATCGATCGCCACTTCACATGATCGAGCAAAAGAAGAGGCAGGTGTTCGTTAACTAACTAGCTGAATCCGATATCTCAGCCGGGTTACTGGCGGGTCAGGTATCTATCTACACTCATCTAAAAGATCGGAAAATCAGTACTGACCACTGACCTCTTAATCAAGCAAGGGATTATTCTAGGTATATGCACTTTTATTAATTTCAAGATTACACATTGTTCACTTCATGTTCTTCATAACATGTGCGGCGAGAAAGAAGACATACGTAGGCAGATTACAGAAGTTGCAAGAACGCGACGTAGGCAAAGAGAAGGAAGCATATATATCGTGGAGGGCCATGGGAGCGGCAACAAGTTCACAAGCATATATATGTACCAGATCGACGGCCTCGTTCTTGATCTCCTCGAGCCCGGCCATGGCGCCGGTATCCGTACTCTTCGCCGCCGCGCTCGCCGGCCGGCTTGTCGGCGCCGCCGCCGCAGGCCCGCAGACGACGGGCCGGGGGACCCAAACGCGGAGGCGAGGAGAAGGGTGGCGTTGCCGTTGGGGTAATGCAGGGGGTGGAGGGGGGGCGGCATCGAGCAGCGCAGCGGCTCTTCTTTTATAGCAGGAGGAGCGTGGTGGGCCCGCCACCCGTATTTCGATCGTGTCTATCTCGACTCGACTCGGGATAAATAAAAGGACAAATTATGTTAATACTATTACAATTTTGTAAACTTTAAAATATGTTATTTATATGTTAATAACAGATAAAATTTTATAAAAAAATAATATGTAAATTTAAATAACATATTTTAAATTTTATAAAATTGTAATAACGTGTATCAAATTAATCCTAAATAAAACAGAAAAAGCTGTTGGCGTAAGTCGCGGGAACGGCGGATATACCGCAGCAACTCAACAGATGTGTCGTAGTAGGAGTACGTCTATCTGACATGCATAGCACGATGACGTGTCCAGCTCCGTGGGCCGTTCCCACGCCATCCAACGGCCCAACGCCAGCGCTGCTCTCTTTTTTCTTCATCATGTTTTTATGATTTTTTCTAAATAATATTAATTTACTTAGAACATGCAAAAATAAACTTTTTGAAGAAAAAAGAGAGCAGCGCTGGTGTTGGGGCGTTGGATGGCGCGGGAACGGCCGATGGAGCTGAGCACGCCACCGTTGCCATTCCTCTGGCACGGAAGACGATTCAGTTTCATCTCTCAGCAGCTTGGTTTCAGTCTGAGTCCTGCCAGCATACATAAAGGACTTAATGGATCCCTGGAATCTCAAAGTTCAGGAAATATATATATGTGTAACTCTAGTCTTGGTTATTAAGAGCATAATGTATCATCTTTCGTGGAGGAGTACATCTATATTTATGCTCATCGGACCAACCAACCTTTTGCGTATGTGCGTCGACATTCTGTACGTTTGCATGCAAAGAAATCAAGGAATTGTTCCTGCCTCCTAGACCCAAAAGTGAGCATGAGGGACCCGTGCAAACAGCAAAAGCCAGTGGAGTTTGGATGGGCTGTAATCTGTAAGGGAGGCTGATCGAGCCATATGACTATATATTATATAATCTGGATTGTGTGTATCTATTTGGCAACCTAAAAAATAAGGTGGATGTGTTTTGACGTCAGTTCAGTGGCGGTGGTGGTTAATTCACCATGAGTAGTGGGTCTTTTTGGTACTACTGCTCCCTCCGTTTCCAAATTATGGACATCGTTTACTTCAGACATCAATTTTGACTATTTATTTTATTCAAAAAATTAGTTCAAATATGTAAAATTATAATTCATAGTTTTAACTACTTTGATAATAAAACAAATTATAACAAAATATATAATATTCATTAAACTTTTTTGAATAAAACAAATTATAACGGTGTCAATAATTTAAAAATGGAGGGAGTAGTTTATAATCTAGGATGATCTTCTCCGACTGGATTATTGGACTATGATAAACAGAGGGCTAAACTATACTACATAATGTGGACAAATAGTATACTCCCTCCGTTCTTTAATTATTATCGCCGTTGACTTCTATCTTCAACTTTGATCATTCGTTTTATTCAAATTTTTTTAATAAATATCATATATTTTGTTATAATTTTATTTATCATTAGAATTATTTGAATCACAACTTAAAATTTTACATATTTGAATTAATTTTTTGAATAAAATAAATAGTTAAAGTTGATGTTGAAAGTCAACGACAACACCAACTAAAGAACGGAGGGAGTATGTGCTTGCTTTTTCTGATTCTACTCTAAATTCAGTGAGGTTTAGTGTTAGGATATCTAATCTATATTATAGTAGGCTTTAAAGTGGATGCGCCAATGAGCAGCATGTGTGCAAGCATGGATGGCGTATATTCCTTGCCTCTGCGTGATGTCTGGCTCCAATTAGTACTATACCGGGAGGATATATAGCATGATAAAGATAAATAAAAGCAGGCCAGACTCCTGAAGGAACTAACACTGGTGTCGTAACAGCATTTCAGTATATATTCTTAAGACTTGATCGATATTTTATTAAGTACTACTACTACAACTGTGCATGCTTTCTCCTGTGCTGAGAATTCCTTGCTTGTTGTCCGGGGTTCTTGGGAGGAAGATATTGTAATTCCATCCAACGGTTCACTTTAGGTCACGTCGCCTCTTTTTTCCGCTTTTGGTTTGATTAGTATATTTTCCTTCAAGTGCTCGTCTACGTATCAGATTCATAGCTTGGAGTAGTCGATCGACCTGTACGTACGTACGTGGAAAAGATGCTGGCCGTATGGTAAGGCCACAATGATGTGGGGACGGAAAAAAAAAATACTCCGTAGCTCATTTCAGAAAATCGAGTCTTTTCTGGAAAGGGAAAATTCTACTAGTATTATCCTGACGAATCTTTATATATTAAAGCGCAAGCATTCTTTCAACCTTTGTTACGTCACATCACCTTAAAAAATATTAACCGTCGAATTAAAATCTAACGATGGATATTAAAAAAAAATATTTTCTTCGGTCAACGTATGAGCTTGCTTTTACTCAGTGAGAGCAGGCATGAACGACCGTGCTATCGCCGTAGCTTTTTCAGATTTAATATAAATTTTGACTATAGTCATATTTAATTTTTTATAAATTTTATAAATTATAATTTATTTTATTATTAAAGTTATTTGAATCACAACTTAAAATTTTATATATTTGAAATAATTTTAGATAAGTTGATAGTCAAAGATGATATTAAAAATCAACAGTAAACAATAATTTAATAATAGAGAGAGCACGTAGTATTACACATGGACAATGCCATAGATATAAGAAATTAACTGTAACTGTTTTTTAAATCAAATTTACTTTTGCTATAGATTCAACAGAACTATTTCAAAAGATATAAGAGAAGTTCTTATAAATTTATTCTACTTCTATGTATTACAAGTATATGCTATAATTAAAGACATTTATATATAATAAAAATGTATATTTAGATAACTTAAATTGTTTTATCTCCTAAAATACTTTTTGATTACTATGAGAACTAAGATTCGATCTTTTTTCCACTTACAACTCCGATCTAAAAAAAAATAGTAGCTTTGAACACAATGTTTTAATTAAACATTGCCAATATAAATTAGAAATAATTTTAAATTTATTAAGTTACAAAATTAAAAATAATGTGTTTTAAAAATACTTTTTTAAAAATATACCGATGCTATTTTTTTAAAAATATTTTATAGATAACAAGGGTCACACTTATGCTTTAAAGACTGTGTCAACAATTTCTTTTTAAAACCGGAGTATATGTTTATAGAACTTTATAAGGCAACTATACTTCTATTTGTTAAATAATAAATTTAAAATATACTGTTTCAACTAGAGGTACACAACAAAAACATACACGAAAAACACAGCAATTGTCGCACAGATTTTCTAGTTCAATTTGTATATTTAACGCCTCCAAAACCAAAATCTTGTCTTGAAAATTCATTTGAACAATGGCAGTTAAAAAATTTTCAATTAGTCGACGATGACGGTCACATCAGACGATGCTGATTTTTGGATCATTTGGGCTGCGTTAGTCCGATAATAGTTGTCAACGGAGGAAGCTTGCTGGCCCAAGCGAACAAACGGACTCATATAGCACCTCCAGTACACTGATATTCGATCGGCTTCATTGCTTGGTAGCCCGATAGGAGTTTAGCCCGTACGTACGTCCAAGAGCATAATTGGATGAAGTTTTTATTATGAGAGCTCAGGAGCCAGATATCAGCTATACGTACTGTAAAAAATAGTAGGACAATATGAAGTTGAGAACTATTGTTCTTTCACCCACAAATCTAATAAAGCATATTGTTTCTAACCTAGTAGAAAACAAGGAACATATTTTTCCCTTCAAATAAATTCTGCATATTATCGGCACAATTTCTGAATTTTTATCCAATGGAAAATAAGTATTAACCACGGTAAAAATAAAATTCATGTGCTAGTAAGCTTCATGTCGAAATAAGAATGGTTCGATCCAAAATATGTTTCTAAAAGCTCTAGAGTGATGTGGCTACATTCTTACAACAGGCGCCCAATTGTAATGCAATGGCTGAGATGATCCAACAGCAAAGGAACCCAAAAGATAGAGTCTGAAACATTTGTTCATCTAAATAAGATTATTTGAGACATTTATTAGATAGATTGATTACCCATATGACTTTATAGCTAGCAAATCAGTAGAATTTGTTGAATCAAATTGAAAGTCAAACAGAGGGTGGGCAGCTGACCTGTATGCTAAAAATAACCAACCGTCCAAGCATTCAAAGTTTCGTTTATATTCACATGCTCCAAATTAGCAGAGTTTTTTTGGCACTATATATACTAGTATGCATGAAATATGGAATCTAGCTTTATTAAAAGTTTTTTCATATACACCACTGTTTGTGCTACAAATGTGCATGGTTCCTTGATTTACTTGTAGTCAAATATCAATGATCTTTTGTGGTTCAGATTCCACAAATATTTATTAAAGATATTGATGGATTATTTTCAACATGTGAAATTAATATGCTTTGTTTTTTGATGGAAAATTCATATTGTTTGTTGGAAAGAGCTCAACTTTATGGATAAAGAGGAGCAAAAATTAATGACATGCATCCGTGGTAATAAAAATAATTACAAAATCTAGACATGTTTCCCTTTTCAAACTGGGTTAGTATTCATGTAGTCTTCCCTTGAATACTCATTTTTTTATTATTATGTAACTTGGATATATGTTGCTAATAAATAGTCAAAAAATGGAAATTTGTGGAATAATGCCTAAAAACCCCAAAGCAATATAAAATTTCGTCTAGATGAATACAGAAATCCAAAAGTTGGAATATAAAACACACTAATTACTAGGAACTCTTAACTTTTTTTATGACAATCAATCTAGAAAAGCACAATTAAATATGGGCCTTATGGAGATAAACAAGAGGTGCGGTATATGACATTATCTATGTAATTATTTAATAATAGTGCATCTTCATCATGCTTTCAGAACCGTCTGCTTTCTAGTTACTAATAGGAACACAGCCAAATCAATATTTTGCAAAACTTGTCATTAATAATAGTTTACATGACTGAATAAAAATAGAAAAGAAATATCAAGATGTAGGATGACCCTCAAGGATCGTCATGATGATATGAAATCAGGAAGTCATTTAAATTATCAATTAAGCTAGAAGCATCGCCAGCACACTGGAAAGACCCTCAAGGAGTCGATGCATTAAGATAATAATATACATCGATATGGTGTGAGAGGGAGGGGCAGAGCAAGACTCATATTAGTACACACTGACATACAAGATCTGGACTCAACAATCTGCTAATCAAATGCCAATGCTCCGTAGCACACATCTTGAAGAATCATGCAGCTTCAGAGAAGTTGATTAAGTCGATCTCGAAACCTGCAAAAATTTATAACGAAATATGTGTAAATATCATATGACTAACACAATAGGAGTTGTTCATGCTTGAAGTCAAATTAGTAAACCTGCGCTACTCCAGAAAGCAAGGAGCGGAATCAATTTTTACACTAAAGAATATTATTTCAATCATCAATGCAAACCGATAATTGTACCCACCAGGTAGTAGCACTCCCCCATCTGCAGGCTCTTCATGAGGATGCCCTGCTCGTTCACCGGAAGAATTTCGCCGGAGGAATGCACGAGCACGGCGTCACGCCCAAACGTGCCTGCCAAGTCCAGCAATGCGCCACCGCCGGGCACCTCATACACCACGCCATTGATGAACACCTGGATAGACGTTGTTGCCGTCGCTGCGAACGTTCATCCATCAAGGCATAATTGAGAAAACACACAAACAATAATCATCAAAATATATATGTATGATTATATGTAGCTCTAGCTAGGAGATTCCACATGGAATGCACATCACTACTTGCTCACCAGTTGGTTGGTGGTAGCTCAGCTGTGCAGAGACGTCGTTGGCCGTGTAGCCGCACCGGTGGTCGTCACCGCGCGGAAGGAGCCCCATTTGCCGAGAGATGGCGAAGAGGTCGTCGCCACCATCCACATCGTCCGCAAAAAAGTGGGGCGCCGCGGCCGCGGCCGACTGCACTGGCGCGGACGTCGGCACGCTGCCAGTGCGCGCAAGGCCGTGCCCGTGCATGACGTAGTGGGAGGCGCTATCGTTGACACCGTGGATGACGGCGGCCGACGGGAGCTGGGCGGCCGCGCCGCAAGCCTGCTGGAGCTGGCGCGCGCGGCGGCGGGACCTGGAGCGGCGGTTCTGGAACCAGTAGAAGACGTTGGCGTCGCGGACGGCGCCGAAGCGCTCGAGGAGGCGGCGGATGCGCGCCGTCTCGTCCTTGGCCGGGTTCACCATGCCGCTGTTGAAGATGGACTCCAGGATCAGGATCTGCTCCGGCTTCGGCGCCCACCGCGACCTTGCCGTCGTTGTCTCGCCCTCGCCGCCGCAGCGGTGAGCAGGAGCTTGGCTTCGGTGGGGGTCCATGGTGGAAGGGGCCGGGGAGAGGACGGCGAGGGGAGCTAGGAAGTGGTCAAAGCTAGCCGATAGATGGTTAGGACGATCGAGACAGCGTTGTGGAAAGGGACAAAGGAATAGAAGAGAAGCCAAGGCAAGACCGACACACAAGGGCAAACAGAAATGGAGTGGGGGCATAATTGAGAGGGACTGTACTTATAGGACTCTGTGTATGTTTGTGTAGAGAGAGAGAGAGAGAGAGTCCTTGTCGTTCATGGGCTAATATGATATTAATCTATGTCATTAACCAACTAACCAAGCACAGGGCAGATGTAGTGATTAAGCTAAGATTGACATGGTATTTCAATTTTCAAGTGCCAAGGGTTGTTGCTTCTAGCTAGTTATTCGTTTGCCGCTTGTTTGTTTGAACCTGTGTTGCACAGCTGGTGGTCCTCAACAACCCGAGCCCCGTCAGGAAGAAAACCAAACCCTAACAAAACAGGATACAATTTGATGATTTGTCGTCTAAAATCATAGTGATCTTGTTTGAATTAAACATAGGAAATTGGTTCATATAAGGTCATGCATGTTTCAACTTCTCAGCTTGCTTTTCCAGCTAAAAAAATTGATAAGTCAAAAGTTCAAACAAACTGGGTTTTGAAAAGCTTATACTTGAAAAGTTGAAAAACAAGCTTCTGATGTAATAAACTAAGAGATAAAGCATATTTTGAGCTGCTTTTTGACATTTGGTGTACTGAGAAGCTAAAAATATATTACAAAAGTCAATATTTAAATTTCATCAGCCAACTTCTAAAATGATTGTCACTAAAATTATAATGTTAGTACCGAAGCTATATAACCCGATCTCTAACAAAAATAAGAGGCCTCTCAAAGTGATTAGATCTTTGATTCTTGGGAGTGAAGGCTACATGAAGTTTCCTGATGTTATTTAGTATATTCACTAAAATCATGCATGCAATGAACCTCGTACAGCAAAAGAAGCCTGCGCCACCCTTTTGGTTGTACAAAGCGGAGCAGACCGGCCGGCCGGGAGTGAGTGCGTGAGTGAGAGTGGAGGAGGTTCGAACAGGTAGGACCGCAAAATTCGGCAGGATCAACTGACCTCTCTTTGGGGAGCCGGTGGGTGCCCGCCTAGGGTTTCTATGCTGCTGGGAGGGACAGGTGGCCGGGCTCTTCATGTGAAAGGGAAGGACAAGGCTAGCTCATCGTCCCTTTATTTTCTTTTTCGACCTGTTTAAATTTTATTATGAATGCATGTGCGTGTAGTTTGGACGCATCCGGGTCGATCCAAAGTGGTTCGTGCATGAATCTTTTATGCCTAGCTATAGCTTAGGTACCCATGACAAAAGAAATACATAAATAAATATAATCTTTGGTAGGTTCTGTGTTCTAACCACTGATGATGTGATGACTCATAGGATACGAATGGTTTAATTAGCTTGCTTTGAAAATTTGTTTAAAAATTAAAGTAGTTTAATTAGCACTGAAATCGGTCGGTGCGTCGTCTTGTATGTATGTCTCTTCCGTCCAAGTTCTTGTGCTTCCTGGTGCATGAACCTGCTTGGTACGTGCCAGCGAGAGTGGGAATATGAAAATCGGAAAATGTGTAGTCGTGGCGACTCGTAACAAGTGGACAGATCATGATCAGCGGCTGAGGAATTGTTGCTGACAGGATCATGTTAATTCCTAGCAAGATATGCGTTCTTAATTAAGCTTCGTACGAGTGCAGTGAACCTTCTCCAACCTCATCCGAGACATTGCAGATTCGAAGAAACTGATCAGCTCAATTCAGTGCACAGTCTTGTTCTTCCATGGGAGGTTTATCCAGCTGTAGCTGTGCATGGACCCTGTAGCCTAGCTTTCGGCGCAGCCACATGACATGATGAGGCTGATAAATATTACTCCTTTTATCTCAATTATAAGTCATTTTGAACTTTTCTTTACTTTTTTCAACTTATGCGCTCTCAATACGTTTTATCTCTTCTCGATACTTCTTTATCTCTGTTTTCTCTTCTTTATTTTTTTTTATAGCATTTTATTTTTTTCACTCTCGATCCTATCTAAAACCTCTTATAAATTGAGCCGGACGGGGTATCATTCAATGCCGGCACACTGTTTCTGAACATTCGCCCGTCGTCGTCACCGCATGCATGCACGCAGGCGCTGTATACACCGCACTGTACTATACTGTTCGTGCACATGGAGCATATATATGGACGCGCTAGCTGCTGGCCGTGTCAGCTCGACCGCAGCTACACATGCATAGGCCTCTATACCCTCTAGGGTTTCAGGTCCAGCGCAAAGTCCTCCCGGCGGTTGGCCCCAAGGATCGGCCATTTTTGTACGCATCCCGTTGTTGCAGACACAGTGCGGTGCAGTACAGTGCTCTGTTCTGCTTCATTCCATTCTGGGCTGCTCTCTGGCACGTTGGTGCATGATCGATCGGTCCGTGAAAGATATAGCTAGTGTACTTATATTAAGTCTTTCAGATTCAGAGTGAAAGGACGTGACACGCAGAGATGGTCCACGGTGGCAGCAGCCGTGTCAGCACGCGCGCGACTGAAAATAAGAGAGCGTGAGGAGAAGATAACGACGTGTGGCCAGCGGCCGTGGCCTGGTGCGTGCCTGCGACGTCGTGTGCGTGCATGCATGCCGCTTGCATGCTAGATTCCAGCCCAATTGCCATCATCCAAGCGCGTAGACACGACGAAGTTGCGTGCATGTTTTAAAAGGTGCTTTTGGTAGAGAAGCCATTTTTCTAAAAGAGTCTTTTTTTAAAAAAAAAACCTATTTTTTCTAAAGGAACTTATTTCTAGCAAAGTGTTTTACCAACCGGGGCCTAAGGGTTTGTTTGATAGAGCTTTAAGTGCTACAACGGAGTAGTTCTTTCAAAAAGTAATTTGAAAAAAGAAACTTTATCTAGGAAAAATTAGTAGCAAAACAACTTACAGAGTATCTTGTGGTCTCTATGCAAAGATGGGTGGAAGAGACATGGAAAACCATGTTCTGGTGCAGAAGCTGTTTTTTTTTTTCAAACTGTGTGGTACTCCGTAGAAGTTTGATAGTATTACCAGTACAAAGAGAAGCAGAAGAACTTTGAGGAGCTGTGCTGCCAAACAAGAGTCCGATGGTACGGCTTCGCTATTTTACCGCGGCGACGTGACGCGGCCCACACGAGCCTCGCTCGCTGCGTGTTCCCCGGTCTGGCCTCAAATGGTAAAAGTCGCACGAAAGCAAACACGCTCGCCTTTTACGTGTTACTGTGTGAGAGTGAGTGAGTATGTGCGCGCGCGCTTGTCTAATTTATTTTATTCACTCCATCCAGCTCGCTGCGTCGGAACAAGTGATTCACCCTTGCCTCATCTGTCTCATGTGTCTCCTTTTCACTGTAACAAGATATAAACATGGAAGTACTCAGAGTACTTCCTCTGTTCATAAATTATTGTCATTGATGATTTCAAATTTACTTTATTTTTAAAATTATTTTAATTATATTCCATAATTTTTAGATTTTAATTAATTTTTAAATAAAATAAATAGTGTTTGATGTTAAAAGTCAGCGACAATAATTTAATTTAAAGACACAGAAAACATGTGCGTCTCCTTTTCACTTTAATATATAGTAAGGTATAAATATGTATTGTGCGTGCCGGCTAGCAGGGATATGCAGGGGATAAAAGGGCTCAGTCCGGGCCTTTTACAAAATAAATCAACTTTTATTAAATTTTAATTCAAAAATCAATATAAATTTGGTCTAATTCTAATCTGATTTGGTCCTCTTCATACACCAACTCTTTTGACTTAGTTGTATTTAACATACTAAATGTTCAGAGCTGTTTATCTACCCTACTGGAGCAATAACGATATCTTCGGAAAAACAACACTACATGCGTGCATGCAGAGGGCCGAACCATCTTGATAGCCGTGGAAGAAAGGTCAGCAAAATGAATAAATATTGACCATCTTGGACCATTTTGGTGACACCTGTGGTACAAATATGCCCTTTCTTATTGAACCTTGCACGGATATCGTTGTCACTTTACTGTAATAAAATTGCTTCTCTCTGCTTCTCCACATATCAAGGACGTGTTTGCAACATCGAGGCCTGGTTGCTATTGTGCTGTTCATGACAGTAATCTTTTACAGACAAGTGGCTGTAGACCGATTATATTTGTGGCTTAAATACGTACTCCGTGACTGTGCATCTCACTTTGCCCAAGAGACCACGTAACTAGAAAATCCTTAATGCCGACACAGCATATAGATGATCGCACGGAGAAAGAAAGTACCTCTTATTTCTGTCGTAGTTTGTCGTAAGAAAATTCTTAGGATCCAAAAGCACCATAAGGTAATTTTGAAACAAGTTTTAATTCGAAAGGCATCACCAAACAGATGGTGCCCTGTTAGCACTACCACAGGTGCATTTTGGAATAATAATTTTGAATTTATGTCCCATCCCAAACGTAGGAGGCAAGGCAAGCACACATATGCAAGACACCACAGCTAGCTACTCCCTCAATCTGAGAATGCAAGTATTTATTATTATTTTTTTTGAAAGAAAGAATTACTACTTGATTAGTATGATAGTTTATGATGAATTAATTAACAACACCATTTATACTTTATGAATATATCATCTATTGATAGTCTAAAATACTTATATTAGTCGACAGAAGAAGCTTCCAAATAAGTGACTTTTTAAAATTAACATTCAACCATTCATCTTATTTAAAAGATTTACAAAAATAAATAAGATAAGTTTATAAGTACTTTTAATAATAAATTATTTTACAATAAAATAAATAATATTTTTATATTTTTTAATAAGATGAATGATTAAAAATAAATACTTAAAAATTTAAAAAGCTATATATTTTGAAACGGAGGAAGTATCCGCCAAGAAATCACCCACCCACCTACAAGTCATAATATTAAAGGAGAATAAGAAAAACAATAATGAAACGACGACGTTCCTTCCTCAACCAACCGTGCGCCACTCGAACGCAATGATTAGGCCCCAGCCTAACCCAGTCAATCAGCCACTCTGGAAGAGGGTCGAGACAAGCCGGAAAAGATGCCACGCATCCTTGTAGACCGTATCCATGGCCATTGATCCATCACACGGGAGATTCAATTTGGTTAATCACTTGCAACATTTTTTAAGTACTAGCATCGATCCTGTCTAATTAATTTCCGGACTGCGCGGCGGACAGCGTCGAGGGACAGACAGACCGTCCAAAGCGAAGAACAATACTATCATCACCTACCAAGCACCTAACTCTCTTTTTTTTCAAGCAAAATGCATATTTCGTTTCAACATTATCAACTTTTCTAGCAAAAAGTTATATTTCGTTTCAACAATATCTCCAGTTGGTTTTGTAAGAAAGTTATGCTAATGTAAAAACTGGAGGGAGACGTGTCATTGTAGACTCAAGGCAATATTATAATCTCTCTATTCTGACAACAGTTACATAACAGCGGACGACAACGATTTCAAAACAGAAAGAGCGTATTGCCATATGACATGGTTGTTTTTTTCTTCTTGGTTGGGCTGAGTCTATGAACTGGCGCCTCAAATGTATAAATTGCACAGAAATTTCGAAGGAAAAGAAAAAAAAAAATTTCTTTGTTTCAAACGGAGCTTTAGAACATGTTTAGTCGAGCATGAGTCTCCATCTAGTCAGAGATGCTTGTTTTGGCGCATGTGCCAACAGTCTACCTTTGTCACTCTCAAGATCTATTGAGATCATGTATCCAAAATTAAAGGGGTTTCCGCAATACATCTCATCATATTTAAGGAGCTAGCGACCTTCTGAAATCCTTTTCATTCAAAGAAATTTATCATGGCGTACCACAACATTGCTGGCGGAATTAGCTGCCTAATTATGCCCTGTGACACCCTCTTAATCGATAGAGTTTATCATGTTGATTTGGTGGAGGTTGTCGCACGCAGGAGAGGCAGCTGCGATCGCTTTTAGAGTGACACGGAGCCGTCGCGATCTTATTCAATCTAGTCTTTGCGAAAAGGCGTAATCTAAACACGCGGCTCCAAAGCTTGTCGGAAGAACGTGCACGAGCGATCGAATCTTTCGCGTATTTTATCAATTTCCGCGGCATATATTTGAAGTTTGGCCTATATTGACGAACTGATCTTGTAAAGCGAAGCTGGCGTACGTGCTGCTTAGGGAGTAGATTGTCCTTTTCTCCCGGTTTTCGGACACCTGGTTCGCAACTTTCTGTTCGGTGAAAATAAATTTAGGCACGAAATAAAATATACTCTCTCTTCGTTTTAAAATTATTGTCATCGCTTAGCTCATAGAATTTGAACTAACCATTGACAATAAATTAGTTTTGGAACGGCGGATTGAAATATGACCTAGCTAGCTAGTCATTGGAAACAAAGTTTCTCTAGGTTGAGAAAACAAAGTTCCGATTAATCAAGAAAGCAAAGTGTGGAAGAAATATGATGTCAGCATCACGTAGTCATTATGTCAACTGTGTCGAATACTCTCTCTATTTTTAAATTATTGTCACCGTTGATTTTAAATATCAACTTTGACCATTTCTCATATTTAAAAAATTAATTTAAATGTGTAAATTATAATTTATAATTTTAACTACTTTGATAATAAAGCAAATTATAATAAAATATATAATATCTATTAATTTTTTTAAAATAAAATAAATGGTTAAAAATTGATGTCTGAAGTCAACAAATATAATAATTTAAAAACAGAGAGAGTATTTGACAACGGAGGGAGTAACTTGCAGCCACACAAGCTTGCTAGGTCAATCAGATGTTGCTGCAAAAGGGGAAAAAAAAAACAGGATCTGCAAGATTACTTTGAGAAATCCTTGAAAAGTTATCTGGTACAGGCTATGGAAACAGCCACTACACAGGAAAGCTGAATTTGAACAAACATCCGACCAAAATGAAGTGAGAGATAAATCACTCCACTTATGAACCAAAACGCAGTATAGGTCCTACAAACTTGTAAACTGAAGTGTGGGTGATATTTTTACTGACAGATTATAGGCTTGGTACAATTTAGTTATTCAAAATATTCAAACAAAAGAGCCATATATCGCTCTTACGCAGATTATGTTCCTGACTCTCCAGCGCATCAGTAGAGCCATAACTCATGCTATATCAGAGGATCAGTTTGAGTCATGACAGGAAGCAGAGTTGCCCCTAATCTAGCAGCCTTATCTAATGAAAAAATATGAGCATATCTAGGCTTCAATGATGCTGTGTCCTGTTTCACATACAAATATCTTACTCTGCTATGTTTATACAATGGTCAGCAGCAAGTAGGACAACTATAGCAATAATTTTTCTACTAAAGTGTGTATTATTGTAAACATTCATGCTCTCACTTTCTAAAATATATCAATATAGGAGTAATGTGATAGTAATACACTCCTTCACATAGACATTGAGATGTTTGCCACTCTTCAGGATTGTGTGGTAAGAATCGATTTATGAATTAATTTAAGTAGGTACAAGAAAATAATTGAAAATTTGTTCTTACAGACCAAATACTTCACACGTTTTTAGGGCATAAATAGTTCATCTTAGAAGGGAACAAAAATGCTGAAAAATATTACCATATTGTTCTGAATGCTTTTAATACAAAATTCTGCAACATACTACTATTTTGTTCTGTATAATGCTTTGAATAATCCTTAGACCTTAGTTATTCTGCTTCTAACAGTACAACCAGCTGCCAGCAGACCTTTTACAGTGTTCCTGTTATTCATTCCAGGCAAAAAAAAAAAATACATGAAGAAAAAGACACTGAATAAATATCAGTGTTGTCAGTAGAATTATATGAGAGATTCCTAATGATAAGCTTGACAGATATATCTGATGTGAATATCATATACAGAAGATTTGCTTACAATTTTTATTGCTGAAAACAAGATACACTACAATCCAGGACACGTAGGCCTAAAACTTCTTCAGGAAGTTAAGAGAATATTCAGCTCGCCAGGAGAAAAGGTGCAAAGTAAAGTTGCACAGACTGGACCTTGACATGATAGCACCCATACAGTTTCCTATGTTATGTTTCAACTTGAATGACCAAGTACCAGATGAAAAGGCAAGACACGTGCTCCTCTTCCCTACGCTTAGCATGATTAGTTTAGAGTTACACAAATTTAAGAACAGCAGATAGGATTTTACAAGCTAAATGCTTCATCTGCATCAACACAACACTATATCGCCTGGTTACTATTATTAACAGAAAATGCATAGAAAATAAATACAATATTCCATTCAAGAAAAGAAATGTCTACATGATTCAGCCAACAACATTTTACATACAACCTTTATAACTATGTAATGAGCAGAATGAAAATCAGGGATCTGTCAATATATACTCCAGATACTCCTAGCTATACTTGTCAGATCACTGATGTGCCTGAAAGGCCGCACCTAACAAATAATTGTTCATAATTACTATTTAAAGGTATAAATTACTAAAAAGATTCATGCAAGGTATGAACATTATGTCAGGAGCGTAAGAGAATTGATTTAAAGAAAGAGGAAACAAAGACTTTACATCCAGAAATAATACTATGCTTTGATCTCTTATTCCTCATCAGATACTTGGCCGTTGTCACGACAAATTTACAATTTTCCTATACTGATTTACGGTTTGAATTTCATCATGTATAATAACAAGAGGTTAAGTTTGTGAACACCTGTGGCACAGGTAGAACAATAAGCTACAACTTTATACAACACCATGTATACACTCAATTCGAACTTGAAAGAGAATAAGAGGATTTGAATCACTTGCAACCAAAATTGCTTTTTCTGTGTACACTATGTTCGTGTTCCAGATCCTGCAACTCCTGTCTGCTTCATCCAGAGGGACCACTTAACTGCTTCTAGGAAATTTTCATTCCTTTGTAGAGCAGATATTAGATTGGTATATGTCACTCGATCAGGACTAATACCTTTAATCCTCATCTCTTGCATCAGTTTGACAGCATCCTCAGGCATCCTTGCTATCCCATATGCCTTTATCAAGGTATTGTAGCAGTATAAATCTGGTTCAACACCTCGACTCTTTAGTTCGGCAAGAACATTTGCAACACCTTCGATCCAACCCCTTCTCCCATATATGTTGATCATTATATTGTAAGTGTAGTGATCGAAATTGCATCTTACTCTCTTCATTTTCTGCAAAACAGCAGCAAACTCTTCCAACAGCCCTGCCTTACCATAAGCATTAAGCATACAATTGTATGCCTCAAGAGAAGCAGGAAAGCCTGCTTCCTGCATCCTTTGGACAAAATAAGTCATCCTACGAAAATCTCCGCTTTGTGCATATGCTGCAATAATGGTATTGTAGGATATGATATCCACTAGTCCCTGCTTGCGAGACATGAGAAATACCTTTTTAGCTCTATGAAAAAGTCCAGCTTTTCCATATATATCTAGCAACACATTGAAGGTAATGGTATTGGCCAAGTGTCCCTGTTCAATCATTTCATCAAAAATTCTTGACAGCTCATCAACAGGTATGGCCCGTCCACAGCAATTAATAATACAATTATACATGGATTCATCCCACTCAATCTGACTCTTAAGTATCCAGTAATATGTATCAGCCAACTTCTCAAGAAGGCCACACTTTTGGTAAGTACGAAGCATGTCAAGGAAAAGGTATTTGTCAGGAACTATTTTCTTTTGTTTCTCCATTTCTTCCAAAATTGAACAAGCATTCTCCAGTCGGCCAGCTTTGATGTACATCCTCACAACTACACTATATGCAATCATATCAAGTACACGCAACGAAGCTTTCAGTTCAAGGAACACGGTTTCAGCATCAGAAAATCTTCCCATCATGCTAAAAACATCAATCATACTGCAAGAAACACGGAGATTTGGATGTGTTTCAGATTTAGGCATTTGATTGTATATCCTAACAGCATCATTGTAACTTCCAGCCTCTTTGCAAGTACAAATCAAGATATGATATAAGTTGTCCTCGAAATCAGAATCTTTCCACTTCTTATCATGCAGCAGGCACAAAGCTTCTTTGATTAAAGAATTTTGAACAAATGATGTTACTAAAATAGAGCACGAGGTGGCATCAAACAAAATCTTCCTGTACAAACAAGATCGTAGAATTGGAAGAACCTTATGTATTCTTCCTACTGCGACATACGCCCGAACAAGAACAGTAACAATTGATGAACACTGGCAGCCTGCTGCCCTCATATCCTCCAGAATTTCAGATGCACCTTCATCGTCATCATGTCTTGCAACTAAGTTTATCATAGTGTAAAAATTGGATGCATTTGGTCGAAAGCCAGAACTCTTGAGTTTCCTATAGTACGACATAGCCTCTTCATACTTGTCTGCTCGACCGAAACCTTCTATCATTGATCTATAAGTGGTTTCGTCAGGAGCTAAACCTACACTACCAAGGCTATCAAATAATCCTTTTGCCTTCTGCACGTCAGAAAGTTTACCATATCCTGTAATTAAAGTATTGTATGCCACAACATTCAGGGTGAATCCTTCTTTTACCATGGATTGCAATACCAACTCGGCTTCCTCCATTTTACCCTGTTGACAGTATGTATTCAACTGCACCAACCAATTTTCCATGTTTGGAACTACTCCATCATGTTTCATCAGATTTATAATATCCTCAGACTTGGCAAAAAGGCCTAAACGTGTGTACAAAATAATCATAGCTGAGTAAGCATTAACACACTTAATGTTGCCATTCCTCATCTTTGTGAAAGTGAATTCAGCTTCTGATATATTCCCAGTTTTCTGGTAAAGGCCCATAAGCATACCAACAGTGGATACATTCGGCTGCACTTCTCTCTCAAGCATCACGCGAAACCACTTTGTTCCCCAATCATCAAGCCTCCTTTTTGCACAAACATATATCAGCCCATTAAATGCTCGAGCATCCAGTGTGCAATTCGAATCAGCAACCATTTCATGAAGCAACAGTTCAGCCATCTTCCAGTCCTCCTTCCAGGCAATGGCTTGAAGAGCTAGGTGGTATGCGTCAGCATTCCCCTTCAGCTTCCCATTTGTCTTCATCCAGTCAAAGAAATCAAGAGCCTTCTCATCACTGTGCTTCTCGAGACGGATCAGAACAGAATTGCACTCCTCGATGCCAGACTCCAGGGTAATACCAGACAAAATAGCATTGACATCATCATCATTGACCACAACTTTGCCACGTTGCCTGCCCTTTCTAGGCCCATGCTTCGGACCTCTATGCCTCACCAGCTTCTTGCTGCCCTGTAGTCTCCTCCATAGTTTCCCAGCTCTCTTCCCTCCTGTACCACTTCTTGGTGCACAACTTATGTCCTCTGCAACATTTTGACCCAACCCAGATGCCGCTTCCACATCTAGAACTACAGTTTCTGATGGAACTGGAACACATAATGCAGACTCAGCACCACCATTGTCCTTCAGAGTGCAAACAACTCCATTCTTCAAACTTGCCTTCTGATGGCTCTTCCTCCTACCACTCTCAGCAACAAACCCATGGCATGTGAGAGCGGTGCTACCTGTGTTCCTGCGGCCGACCTCATATCCAAGACCGATTGGCAACACCGATGAACTAAATCCAATAAAATCCAGTCCCAAGTGGACCGGATTGCATGCAAGATTACGCCTCCTGGGTTCTGGAGGACCAGCCAACAAATGAATCTTCAGGGCAGCCATTTGGATTTGCAGAAGAGCATGGGCTTCAAACCAAGCAAATCCTGCACATTGTAACAAATAACACTATAAGGGTCAGGTGAATCCCAGCAGAGGCGGCTCTACCAGTAGTGCAAGGTAGGGCGGCCGCCCTAACTAACCTGACTGTTTACCAGGAATCGGGGCGCGGGGAGAAAGGTGGCGGCGCGGATCAAGGTGGGACGCGGCGGCGGTGCGGGCCGGGATGGGGAGGCGTGGCCGCGTGGGCGCGGCGAGGACCTCTGGCCGGCCGGATAGGGTGAGAAAAGAATTTCAGGAACATATTCATTTATTTGGGAGATATCGAAAAGATAAAATTTAGATTTGAAGAGCAAATGTATGGTGCACCATCTTCCAACTTTTGCACCCGTTACATATTTTTGTTTAATTGAGCATTTCTTTTGGGGGCGCTTTTTAAACACATACTCTCATTTTTAAATTATTATCGCTATTGACTTATTGTCTTATGTAGAAAATATTGATAAACATAGCAAATTTTGTTACAGTTTATTTTATCATTAAAGTTATTTTAAAATATAATTTATAATTTTAAATATTTTAAATAATTTTTTAAAAATAAAATAAATAGTCTAAGATGATGTTAAAAATCAGCAACATAAAAATTTACCCTAATTTTGGATAGCCCTCTAAATCCAGTCTCGCTCACCCTATACCTGAAAGCAAACCCCGATGCGTTTTACTCTTTCATGCAAAAAAAAATTATTTTGAAAAATATTTTAGTCAAATATTAAGAATATAAATTACAAATAATTTTAAATTTATTAGGTTTAAAAATATAAAAATCATATAATTAAATTTGTTTTAAAAAGTACTTTCATAAAATATACATATATCACTTTTCGTTAAATATTTTTATAGAAATATGAGTCAAAATTATGCTTTAGAAACCATTTCGTTGTTCAACTTCTTTTTGATACTGGAGAGAGTAGATAAGCTTGTTAGGGTTGTTGGAGGAATGTCTTGATTTTTTTTTTTCTCCCAATAGCTTATATCAATCTTATAAAAGTAGTTTTTAGTATTGCTTAATATAGACAATTGTTGGATATACTTTTAGACCTTTTGTGCTCTTTAATTATATACATCATGTCTGCTGAGTGTTCTCACTCACATCTGTTTTGGTCACTAGCTGCTCTTACGATCTTATGGCTCTGTTTGGAACATAGTTTTCCTTCACAACTCTTCCTTTGAAAAATAACTTTTTTAGCCAAGCAGCTTTTTCATATGTACAAAAAATAAAGAAGATAAATTAAGGATGCATAAGTACCGGGAATAGAGAAAATATATCTGTAAATGATATAGACTTATAATTTAAAAAATTCAGAGGAGTGTTATAAGTTAAGACTAAGGGAGTACTACATCACTTACATATATTCTTTCCGAAATGAGACCAGCGACTTTATTTTACCCCGGGAAAACAGAACGGTTTTCCTCATACATATCCATGCATCAAATTTCAACGGTCCCTTTGGCTCTGGCTTTGTTTATTGCTCATCCAACGTGGCCTGGCTTCATCATCTTGTGGACCGTTGTGGTCTCACTTGTTGAGAATAATCTGGATCATAGATCCACCGAGATCCATTCTCATACCCGATCAAAAAAAAAACGTGAGATGATGTTTATATAATCTTTCTCCTTCTCAATATTCCCAAGAGACGCACATGAACATGGATATAGGTGAAGCTTCGAGTCTCTTTCTCATTTCTCATCATCTTTCATATGAGTACAAATGATCTCTATTTATAAGGGAGTAGATGACCTTTGGTATGGTCCAATGACCTTTGGTATTCACCTATAATATCCCACTTAAGGGATTCTTAACACTCCCCCTTGAGCGAATACCACGATCAACTCATGCCTCGTTAAAACTCCAAAAAACCCCGTGGGAAAAAATATGAAGAAAGAGTACATAGTTGTCGTTTAATATATTATATTTGTTGCCTCGTTAAAAAACTTTATGTGAGAAAATTTGAGAAAACTCACTAAGAAAAAAGGACAATAATGTCTTCAGGACTATATGATCTTCGAGATCCTAGAGTTTATGACCTTCAGGGTCAAACATTATGAGTTATTATTCAGGGACACTCTCCTCCTGAGCTCAACACATCCAACTGTTTCAAGTTGAATTCTTCAAGAATATGTTGCGATGTGCACATGCCTCATTAAAAACTCCTTTCAAAACCCATTGGATAAAAAATAGAGAAAAAAGTACATTGTTATCGCAAATTACATTTGCAATTTGTTGTCTCATTAAAACTTTATGTGGTAATACTTCAGGAAAACACACCACAAAAAAAGAGAACAACAAATATCTTTAGGGTTATTTATAATAACTCCAATTATATTTTCAGTACCTTCAAAGTATTTATATGACTCTCAAGTCCAATAATAAAAGATGATGAAATTCTAGTACATACTCCCCCTGATGTCAATATTTGCCCTTCTAGGCATGTACCATTTTGTTCTTCTAGAACATTGAGAAATTGCACATTGGGAGTGAAGCTTTCATATTCCATCATTCTCCATAATTTTTTTATACAATTATGCAATATGAGTCATATGGTTCTTGATAGAACATGTTGACACAAAATTTGGCAAACCCGAAGATATGATATAAAAAAAATTAATTCAAATGGTCATAAATAGAATAATCTCTTTGAAAATTCATCCAAAATAAAAGTAAAAGAAATTTAATATTATTTCTTATGCACCATAAAATATACACCTATGGTGAGACAAATAAAAGCGCCTGGCAAGATGTAGATGAGTACACATGGTTCGATATTTGCACACCAAAAATAAAAAAAATGATACAGAGTTAAAAGTAATCATCGTCATATAAATGACACAAACATGCACGTCTCCTAAAGGCCTGGCTACCAAGTCAAACGAACATGTATGGATACGCGAGCACAGTGTACAATGTGGCCGAAAACAAGGCCCAGAAGAGTTACGTTGGTTCGAATCAATACATCTAAAAGCTGCTAGAAATTCCTTGTCTCGCATGAAGCAACGAACTGGAGCCAAACTCTCCACGACATGCTTGACTAAACTGCACGATGTGCATGCGGCTATACATGATTTGTCTTCGCGCACGACTCAAAGCTATTGCCGCTTAAACTCTTGATTAGCTAATAAATAAATCAATTTCAAATAGACGCGCGCCTCGCACAACAGACTCGCTCGACCACACTGACGACTGCATTCACCGGGAAGCCTCGGACGCAGCTGCCCACGTTCTACACGAAGCAACGTGCTCCTGCCACTGCTCACCAAAACCACTCGACACGCACATGCACTGCTTTCTTTCTCTCCTAGTCAACTGCTAAAGACTTGATTAATAAATAAATAAATTCATTTTAAATGGAGGCATGCATAAGCCAACGGACGTACATCCCGCACAACTGATGCACGTCTGGTTCACTCTCTCGCACGAACCTGGCAAAACCGACGCACGACGCCCGCGCCGCTGCCGCTAACCGCGTTGGGCGTACGTGCTGCCGGCCTGCCGCTAACCACGTTCAAACCTCCACTAACCCAACTGCTCGCTCTATAAATAATAGACCGCCGGCTGCCGCGAAGCGCCCCCCGCTCCCGAATATTGTTTACCACCCCGCTCCCGAATATTGTTTGCCACCCCGCTTCCAACACACACTCGCCGCCAGGCTGCCGGAAAGCTCTCTCGCACACGCCCCTGCTCCCGAAAAAAACTCTGCCGCCAGGCTGCTGAAACTCCGTCTCGCGCGCGCGTACAGACACAGGTTCCGGCCATCTCTCGCAATACGCACACACAATACACCTCACTGGCAAAGGAAACGACACACATCAGTACCGCCCATCAGGTCGCAGCCTTCATCCTCGTCAACGACATCCAGAGCAAGGTGAGAAACTGGTTCATCAGATCGCCGACGTCTTGCCTATTCTTTCATATCAAAACAGGGAGCGCTCTTCTCAAGTTTGCGAACATGTGTTCTTCGTATTGATCCTTTAGACTCTTGATATGAGTCAGAAATCGATTCTTTCCACTGTTGTTGAGATCTTTTGACTCAAGCAGTGATAAAAAGACCTCATTTGTTGGTTTGGCTAACGAGTACAAATCACGATGAGATGAAAAGACCATCCAAACAGTGGATGGTGCCGTTCTAATAGTAGACGGAAACACCTTGATACTTCGCACATGGTTACAAGTTCATGACAAATACGTATCATAAATTGCATCGACATCAAAATCATGGCGACCGGCATGTGAACTCATGTCCGACAACTCATATTTCAAATTGCTTGCATAACAGCACTATCAAAATATTGATGAAACAAATTGCCTTGCATCATGTGCATGGTATTTTTGCACTCATCAATATTATGCCGTGAATGTATCCCAAACTGCTATCTATATGTCGGCTCATCACAAGATTAAAATAGATCATTCGGCCAGTTTTTACTAATCAAATTCATGTTAAAAAAATGTTAAATGCTGCAGTGGTCAGTATCAAAATCCAGTTACCCGCGGATGCAAAATCACGCTGGAGCATGTTGTCTCTTAGTAGATTTCCTTCCATCAGTGCATATAGTCAGGTTCCACTAAACAATAGCATGCCGTAATTAAGTACATCCGAATTAAACTACCATATATACCGGTTGATAAATAAAATGATTTCATCCGGCAAGGTTTCATATATGACGTCACCATTTCATCATCCCTCATGCACAGCGCATGGCAGGCTAGTTGCTGCGTGCCACATAGTATCGTCGTGTTTGCATTTGCTAACCCACAAAATTAACTAAGGTTCCTACAGGCTAATTACTTGCATATTTACCCGAGTGACTAGTGCCATCAAAGGTCAAGTGACCAAACCTGATGCC
>BCLH01002751.1:29210-44122 GCA_001602315.1 Zoysia pacifica
CCTTCATGCACTTTTATTTTCCAGTTACTTCTGGTAAAAGGATTTCAAGCATGAAGGAAAGCTTCAAGAGTGAAGATCGGTCTTGTCTATATTCATAGATATTTTTATTTCCCATATTTTTTCCAAGCATCAACAGAATTTCTTGCATTTATAATTGTCTTTTGGTAATACTTCGGGATTATAAAACCCATATATATTATTTACATGCAAGAAATAGAAACAATCAAAATTCAGTCCCTAGATCATACAATGAAATTTGCATCAAATTAAAGTATGGTAAAACAGATTAACCATAAACATCACTTAGTAAAAATATGACATAGTTCCACAGGAACTTGATGCAAATTCATATTGTTCCAGGTGAAAGTTAATAAATAGCTACATACATAAAGGGTGAAAGCACAAAGTACTGTTGACTATTGCCATTACAGCGTAGCCAAAAACTTTCAAGGCTCGGAAAAACAAAACACAATACCATTGACTTAAGAGCCGAAAGCGCAATCTTCAGGGCAAAACCGTTAAGCAAGTGTTGAAACATTTGCTTACTAAATGGGCAACACAAATCAGATGGATTTACCAATTTCCCTATGAGCGGCACGGTTCGTGCACAAAGCATGATGAACATACTCTTAATCTTCTTGATTAAGAAGTATTAAATACAAAAAATAGTGACAATGGTAAAATACGCAGAGCGTATTGGCACCCAGGCTTGCACTAGTTCACAACAGTTCTCATGGTCACATGTGCTATGGCAGTCAGGCAGATATGAAGACAGTCTGCTGCAGTCAAGATGAGCAGGGCTTGAAGCTCGCACAGTCACAAGATAGTGGACATGTAATCTACAGGATTAAAAGCCTTAAAAGTTGTTTTATCTCATAGTTAAGTCGTGCTTTAGTGGTGACTAGCTCATGCGTGAAAAAGTGCTGCGAGTGCATGTATGAAAAAAAAAAACTGTTGTGATGGTGCATGCATGAGAAGCCCATGCGCATGCAAGGATTGTAGGACGGTAGAGCTTCAGGCCTGTATTATGGCTGTCGATTTGCATGCATGACCGGGTGGCTAACTTGATTCGCAAAACAACAGGTTGCGAAAAAAAATTAATAATGCCTCTATTGCCAGCTAGTGGGTTCCTGACATCCTGTAGTGCTTCTGCTCCAAATTTGATCTTCAGGCCAATTTTTTTTCAAAAAATACAGCGAGGTGCCCTTTTGTTAACCAATAATCTTCTTGATTAACGGTATAAAGTAGGAGTTTATTACACACTAGTGATATGCCATGTATAACGTCACTTGATCTACTGGTCAATCGAACGTTTGTATGTAGTGGTTGCTAAAGAAAATATAAACCAACAACCCATCCTGATTAATGAATAAAAATAGATTTATTACACACTAACGCTTGCCATTTAAAACATCATTTCCAAGTAACATGAAAGGATGGCCGTCTGACAGTGATTATAGTACGTTATGCTGCAGCACATTAACTCGTTAATAATGCTAGTGGTGGCAGGAGGAATTAAACATGGGCCACTGTGGTGAACGGCGCAATCAGTTTCGCATTGAGAGGGTGCACAATTGTTACGTGGCTAATTTATGGTAATGCAATAGCTGACGGCGGTGTATGCTGTAGCTCCCAAAAAAATGCACTGCAAGTCTGCAACCATCCTTCAGGGGTCACACAAGATATATAGTACGAAGTATATTACTAAGGTCCTGTGCTTAGTTTTAATAATAACAAATCTACTAGATTTATGTATCAAGATAACTAGCTAGTTACTCCGTTTATTATTTATCTTGTGCATATTTCTAGAGGAACAAAGTCAAGTACGAACATATGTTGCCACAAACACTATCACCATTCATTTAATTAATTTAAAGAGCATCCACTGCAGGGAAATGCAAAACCATGCCAGCATTTAACCATGCCAAGCCGAAACGTCATATGCACACATGCACATGCATGAATGGCTATTGTGTGATGAGAAATATGAATGGCCTCGTGCAGGAATTCACGCACACGGTGATGCTTAGGATGATATGTCAGAACCAAGTTCTGAGAATGCTAGTGCCTCGTTGGGACACAACGATAGCTAGCGGCTTCGAGCGCCTCGCGGCCAGGTAGCAAGCAATACCACACATCCAAAAGCATTAAGAAAGCAAAATATATCCTCCTTTCATTCTTTAATTAATGTCGCTAATATTTTAAATTTAATTTTGACTATTCATCTTATTTAAATTTTTTGATAAATTTTATATATTTTAATATAATTTGATTTATCATTAAAATTATTTGAATCACAACTTAAAATTTTACATATTCGAGCAAATTTGTTTGAATAAAACGAATAGTCAAAGTTGATTGTAAAAGTCAACGGCGACATCAATTTAAAAACAGATGGAGTATGTGTTTGCTATTGGGTCTACTAAATTGGATTAATCTGCAGGGTTTAATTAGTAGATTGAAGAAATTTACGAACCGTGTTCCGCCTGTTGGTGCGACGCCTGCCGCGTAAGGTAGTTTGGCCGAGCCACTGAACTCTCATGGAGAGAAATTTGTCGTCTTCACGTATGCATGATGGAAAATCAAGTGTCTTCAGCTTATCCAAGATCTGCGTGCTGATGATCCATCCAAATTCTTGGTCCTTGCACACGAGTAAAATAGTGGACTCGGCGATTTGTGGTGTGCTCGAGGTAGCCGAGAGGTCGCACAATTTCGTATAGAAGGAAAATGGATATTAGCATCGAGAACAAGATTCACTTAATTGGAAATAAATCAACAAACAACGTATCCATTAAAGAGCAAAGCGGCTGATAACGTGTTAAAAATAATTTGGGATCCATTTTTATACTCGATTTCAAAAAGAAGATGTGAGGAGATGTTTATAGAATCATTGTACTTCCTAATATTCTTCCAATATTCCTAAGGGACATGCAATTCCTAAGAGACACGCAAGAACACGGGTGGAGCTTCAGTGTCTTTCTCATTTCTCATCATCTCTCGTATAAATACAAAGTAAATGACCTTTGCATGATCCAATGACTTTGGTATTCGTCTATAATATTTCACTGAGATTCTTAACATCACTCACATGCACACGCCACATACGACGCCTGTCCGTGTCTTCTTGCGTTGAAAAAAGAAAGCAAAAAAAAAAACAAAAAAAAAACAAACACGCTATACTCATCGAGTAGATTGTGCGTATCAACCCTCCGGCTTCCATTTATTTGATCTGAGTCTATATTGTTTCCGGAATACGACGGTTTTAGAAATTCCTACGAATGCGTTCAGCAGTGTCGACCGCCGTAATTGGCAGGGGCAGAGGCCATCAAAATGTTTGCGCACTGCATTCCTGCTGCACTATTCGATTTTTATTTTCGGAGCATTGGACTGTTGAACAAAGAACAAAAACTCTAGACGCAGAGAAAGAAATATAATTGCGGAGTTCGTGGTCGAAAAGAGAAGAAAATGTTTTGCGTGCAAGGTGCTTCATATACCCCTTGTCCTCCAGAAGATAGTTACATCCCTATGTAGTGCTGGCTCCGTCCTACTTCATTCGTTTTTAGATTGATGCTGTCGTTAACTTTAAACTTCAACTTTGACTATTTATTTTATTAAAAAATTATGATAAATTTTATATATTTTGTTATAATTTGCTTTATCATCAAATGTATTTGAAACACGGTTTAAAATTTTACATATTTGACTTAATTTTTTGAATAAGACGAATGGTCAAAGTTGAGATTTAAAATCAACACCAACATTATTTTAAGATAAGAGGGAGTAGTATTTTAAGTTTTGTACTATAGATATCATATTTAATCATTTATTTTATTCTAAAAATTTGTGCAAATATAAAAATAATTAGGTCATGCTTAACATATTTCTACTAATAAAACAAATCACAACAAATAAACAATATTTTCATAGAAATTTTGAATAAGATAAATAGTTAAACATATTTTCTAAAAATAAAAATAACACTTAGAATGGGGCGGAGGTAGGAGGAGCGATACCCGACAAATAAGAGGAAAAGCTCAAACTCTTCATTTGTGAATACCTAAAATCAGGTGTTTTTATTTTCTGTATTTTCTGAGATGAAAAGGATCTATTGCCACAAAAAGGATAGAATTTTTGTCGTTTTCAAGCTATTTTATTCCAAATAATCCACGTGATGTTGACCATTAATTCTTTCGATACTACGTTCTAGTGGTCCTCGTTTATTCCAATTTTTAAATGGGCATTGCTTGAGGTAAAAAATAATTCTAGTTCATCGAACCTGCAGGATACCTTCAAAAAAAAAAAAAAGAGAACCCAGAGGACAAAATCATCGATACTAGAGGTCTAAAGAGTGACCTTTTAAACCTAATCTAGTTTTTTTTAAAACAAATAAACTAAGTTTTTAAAATCCCCCCTCCATTTTAGTAAAAGTTAGTTTATTTTAAAATGAAAATATTTGGACCATTTTAACCCGTATCAATACCGAGGGTTACAAAACGGTCAAAACCGATCAGTTTTCGCGGTTTTGGTGAAACTGATTCGATTCGGTTTAGACGGTTGACCAGTTTTCGATTTAAAAAATTTAAAAAAATTCAAAATTCAAAAAAATTTGAAGACAAATCAGCCGGTAAACCGGAAAAAACAGTGGAAAACCACTCGAGTCGATTTGATTTTAAATTCAAAAAGATAAACCAGAAAAAACCGGTTGGTAAACCGAAAACCAACCAGTAAAACCAGCCGATTTTCTCTAAAAAAATTTGATTTTCGAATTTATCTGATTTTTGCAGTTTACTGCAGCGGTTTTTTCGGTTTTCATAAAAATCGCCAGGTGTTGACCGGTTTTCGAAGCCAATACCGTTTTTGAAACATTGATACTCCCGTTGCAAATTGCAACTAGCTACTCCTATATCTGTGCAGATTCTTGAATCCACCATGCGCGGGTTTAATTTCTGTCGTTGTAGCTATCTGTCAAAGTGCATCCTCTGTGGTGATAGAGCATCTTTCGTGGCTCAAGTACTAACTATTTTTCAAAAAGAGGTGTAGTAGCTGAAATAGCGAATTCACCTGATCTCTCTATTTTGTTTTATCTCCTTTTGAGTTGCGTGCACGAGCGAGGCTGAACTGAAGTCACAACCCTGGTCCAACTTGCAGTCTACTAGCTGCAGTGGATAACAGCTAGGAGCATTTGACAATTAGCGTCATGAGATTTGTATATGACGTGGACTTGCAAGATCGCGTTGCCTTAGACAATAATTCCTTCGATTTTAAAATTATATTATCATATCAATTTTTAATATCTACTTTAAACATTCGTCTTATTAAAAAGCATGATAAATATAATTTATTTTATTATAATTTACTTTATTATTAGTGGTGTATGAAATAAAATTTAAATTTTCTATTTTCTAATAAAATAAATAATTAAAGTTGATATTAGAAGTTAACTGTGCTAATATTTTAAAATCGGAGGGAGTAAAATCTAAGAATGCTTAGTTCTTTCACCTCTTTTAAGGAAATGGAGATGATGAAGATAAAACATTTGTGCCATACAAAATACTACTCTCTCTATTTCCAAATTATAAGTTATTATAGACTTTTCAAGTTTTATCAAATTATAAATCATTTCCACTTCTCAAGACAATTTTTTTCTTTTCCCAATACATATTCACTCTATCTCTTTTCTTTATTTTCAGAACATCTCACCTTTTTTATTTTTTTAATTCCTGTGCCCAACTCTAAAACCACCTGTAAAACGGGTCGGAGGGAGTACTATGTTTTATAGATCCTAGAGAATCACAATAACCATGACTAAGAAACTTTAGTGTCATATGATTTATATCCTTACATAGATGAAATAAAGTTATTTTAGACAACTACACAATATCTAAAACATAAGTTTTTACTACTATTTTTATAAAAATATTAATTAAAAAGTTACATGCATGTACTTTTGTGAAAGTATTTTTTAAGACAAATATAATCATATGGTTTTCACATTTCTAAATAAGTTAAAATTTACTTATAATTTATGTCGATGCTTTGATTTCCGCCTCTTGAACAGGTGTGGGTGGAAACTAGAATTCTCGAAGACCGGAGTGGGCCGCAGCCCAGTTAGCACCAACCACCACAGGAATGGCTACCCACGACTCCACGACATGATTATCAATGCGAGGTTAAGAGCCAGGTGATTATTGTCTGTAAAGAAGCCGTTGCACCTAACGGACACGATCATATAATTAAGAGTAGATGGTATTAAACGTCATTAACCGTAATTATCACAGGAGGGCAGCCCCTTTTGCAAATATATAACTCGTCCAACGGGACAGGATATGTGACCAATACAGAAAGAATACACATGTTTATACTAGGCGTAGGGTTGTTATCCTTCGAGAGGTGCGAACCAGTCTTACTCACTAGTGTTCTAATTACTTCGCTAAGATTAGATTCACGACATTCGCGTCCTCGACCTTAATCACAATATCCGCCGATCCCGACCCGCAGGTCGTTGACAGTTTTATATTGCCAATGTGTAACTAAGACAATGTACAACACCACCTTTTTTAATTAGAGGGAGTACACAACAACATAATCGTTAACACACAGAAACAAAGGATTTTTTTTTCTACCTGTTTTAGTATTCCAACAATGGGCTCCTTGGTATAGGAATTTAAAATTAAATAAATTTTATAATAAAAATAGAGGATTTAGAAAGTTTTCCACAATCTAAAGAGAGGCTTATATCATAAAGTTGCTGATCCGGCAGTCGGAAATAGAGGATGGGATGAGATTAGGAAGTAAACGGAACAAAAAAATATACACCCTTCATTTAGTTGTTTTATTAAATCTTAATTTTTATTTATTTTCTAATCCCAAAATCTCCTAGTACTCCGTAATTCGTAGTTGCTGAAGGCCACACAAAGGTTTATATTGTTTGAACACATCGAGATGAATTTTTTTCTTCAAATGGTTTCTATTTTTATATATTTCTCCAAAGGATAAAACTCTGTTGTTATCAAACTCTAAATTGACCAATTTCAGGACTTCTCATAAATTATGAGAACTTTATGTCAGAAAAAAACAAATGGATTTTTGTCACTTTCGAATTTTAAAAAAAGCACCTCATTTACAGGCATAGCCCTGAACTCATACGAACTCAAAAACCCGGCCCACCCCCTGTACTCCTACCTTTCTTCTTCTCCGTAGAGCCTCGTATAAATACCCCTCGCACCAAGCTCCATTTCTTTCCTCATTAATTTCCTCCGCTTCCGCTCCCTTTCTCCACCAAATAAACCCCGAAAAAAGGGGAGGACGAGAGCGCCGGAGCAGGGACGAGGAGGGGGCTAGGGTTAGGTTTCCCGCCGCCGTTGCGTTGGCGAGTGGTGAGATGGCCGCTCCCGCTGGTTCGCAGCAGCCATCGCCATCGCCGTTGGTGCAGCTCGTCAAGGGCTCCACTGGCCTCGATAAGGTCGTGCTCCGCGGCTCGCGCAACTGCTCCGTCGAGGTACTCGATTCCGTCTTCCCCGCCCACCGCCACTTCCTCTCTTCCGTCGCGTGTTGTGTGGGTGTGTGGAGTGAGTCGCGGCACGTGCGCGCGGGGTTGCAATTCGTTTGGATTTGGGTGCCGTGTGCGCAGATCCGGCGGGAATTCTGCTGATCCGCCATGGGGTTTGGGCGGAATTGAGGAGGGTCTCGGCGTCCGGGTGTGGCGATTTCGTCTGTTTTTGTCGCGTTTGGTTGGATCGTTACCAGCGCATTGTATGATCAGCGTGATGCGGACTTGGAATCGCTCCCCGTTCATGTGTCTCTTAGCTGTAACCGATATGGTTGTGTTTAGGAAGAACAGTACAGCGTGGGGTTTTGTTGTTGTGATGGTGGTGTTTTGTTGTTGTGATGGTTATTGATAAATGATCAGGGTAATGTTGGCTCACGGAGGTTGTGTGTGATCAGAGTGGTAGCGCATTCTGCTGTGGACGTCATTACGCCCAATTCTGCAATGATCCAAGTTCCATTACAGCAGGAAACTGTGTTGCTGCTCAGGTGGCTCAAAAGCACTTGTCTAGCGATAACACATATTTTAGTTGCAATGATGATGCAGCGTTGCTAAGGACTTGTTTAGTGATAACACCTATTTTTGTAGCAATGATAATGCAGTGTAGCTAAAGTTTGGTCTATAGCATGCTTTGTGCTTACTGTGGGGAATTCTATTATTTTCTGAATGGTTTTGAGTGTATCTTCATTATTGGAATCTTATCAGTTAGTTCCCTCTGCTGGTCATTTAGCTAGTTCTTGGAATAAGGTGATGCCAAATGGTAGGTGTTTTGATTTGTCTCATGCTAGTTTGTGGAGCTGCTGCTCATGCTCATCTCCGATTTTCGATTAATAAATGGGCAAATCTGTTAAATGGGGGCCTACTAATTTCCTTGAATTAAGACTTATTTATATGTACTGTTGCTTAGCCGGTTGTTCCACTTAGATGCTTATATGACTTCAAAACACCTTTGTCAGCTTTATTAATTATTCAACCATGTTGTGGCTGGAGCACCCACACGTTTTGTTTTTGTTTGTCAAGTATCTTTCTGAAACTTTTGTCATGCCAAAGACATAGGAGTAGTCTATTAATTCAAATTGGTCATCCCCTTCATTGGCAAAGTACTCAGATATTTTGATGATGCCACTTGCATTTTTTCCCTGAATGACCAATATTGCAGATGCAGCCAAACTTTATCTATAATTAAACTTCTGAACCTTGTAAAAGCAGCACCATACTTAATCTTTATCTATAATTAATCTCCTGAGCCTTGTAACTGGTTATACTTCTGGTTTGTTGAATTTCTTATGACATACTTATATAATCTGTTTATGGTCTGAGATTCCTCTTTGACATATTGCAAAAGTGTGAGATCTAAAACCGACGGTGCTTAAATACTTAATATCTGATTGGTTTTGGATCCACATCCTGTTTCATGTTATTATTACTTGCCTTGATATGAGCAATATGGCCATTGTGACTCAAGGTAATTATTAATTACTGTCCCGTTGTGTACTCAGGTCTGTCTTTATGGAGGTCAAGTAACTTCCTGGAAGAATGACAATGGGGAAGAGTTGCTTTTCGTCAGCAGCAAGGTAAATAGTCTTTGAATATATGGTGATGACATCACAGTCAATTATTTGTATGGATAGAATTGTGCAGGTGCACATGTTATTTAAAACATTGTAATCTGTATTAAAGCCGTACTGCTCCCGGTGCAGGCTATTTTCAAACCTCCAAAAGCCATTTGTGGTGGTATACCCATTTGCTTTCCCCAAGTATGGTAACTTTCACCTGTAGTGACCTTTTTCATGTATGAAGATTGTCGTCTGCTCAACAAAATGAATCCTGTTGATGCAGTTCGGATCACATGGGAATCTTGAACATCATGGATTTGCACGGACTAGGTTTTGGACTATTGACAACAATCCTCCTCTTCTACCAGTAAACCCAGGTGTAAAAGCTTTTGTTGATCTGATTCTGAAGCCTTCTGAAGAGGACTTGAAGATTTGGCCTCACAGGTCTGTTTTACATCAGAGTGATCAGTTGCTTTATTGCCCCTTAATATCATTGACCTACAGATATAATTAAATTTCTGGCCGCAATTTCATGTTTACAGTTTTGAGTTTCGCCTAAGAGTTGCTCTTGGAGCTGCTGGAGATTTGAGTCTGACGTCTAGAATCAGGAATACCAGCGCTGATGGAAAACCTTTCTCTTATACGTTTGCATATCACACATACTTCTCTGTATCTGATATAAGGTGCTTGGTTGTTCTCTTTTTCATTTGTTCACAGATTTCTTTTAAACATTTGGTTTTCTTTATGAACTATTACTCCCTTGTCTAACATTCTGTAATGGAAGTTAGGAATGTTAGCCCCCTTTGGATGTGGGAAATATTACTGAATCCTATGTTTTTCCTGTGAAATTCCTCTGTTCCAAAGGATATCTTAATTTGTGTGTATTTTAAGTTTGGAATAATTTGCATGTTTATTTTATAGTATTTCTGGTATGGATGGATCATACCAGCACTGGATCCCATCAAAACTCAAAAGTTAAAAGAGTGCTTGAGTGAGAGTGGTACTAGGATGCGTCACCTTCTGGGAAGTCCTCATGTTGCATCCCTTTTAATGAAGGGGAGCCTTGGCACAGCGGCACAGCTAGCCTTGTGATCATGAGGTCATGGGTAGTCCTAGAAATAACCTCTTGCAGTAATGTAGGGAAAGGCTGCATACAAAAGACCCAAGTGGTCCAACAGTCCCTTCCCCGGACCCTGCGCAAGTGGGATCTACTTGCTTCGGGCTGGCTCTTTTTTTTTTGTTGGTGTTGTGTATATGTCAAGTAAAAGTATCTGATCCATTATGACATTCAAGTTTGTAAATAAAAAAAATGTTAGACCAAATGTTTCATATAAACCAGATATATGTTCTTTTGGTTCTTTCACTCTGCATGAAAGTTGTTTTTACAAATGGATTCTAAGGTTTCTGCAGTGATCTGGCTTCACTATTAATTTTATTCCTGTTGAAAAACAAGTTTCTGCATGTTATGAAATTTAGAAATATTGAACAACTTCTGTTTAGTGTTATGACACTATTACAACCTTGATTAGTTGGTGTCACCTGTCAACTGCTTTTTGAAATCAGATCTGGGTACAATGTATCATAATTGCTGCAAGTTTCATTTTACTATGACATGGTCAATCCTTAAGGGGTGCAAACTTCTCCTCATTGGATTGGTTTGTCCTAAAAAATTGAGCTGGTTTGTGGTGTAATGTAATGGTTATGATAACTTTACACGAATATGATGTTTAAAATGTTACTGTGATAAGTTCAAATAAAAATGCTTTATATTAGTGTTCGCTTTTTGAGTTATTATTGGAAAGATTTTATGAAATTTATGAGGTTTATGCATTCTTTACTTGTTTCTTACTTGCTCTTAATGGTTTGTCAGTGAGGTGCGTGTTGAAGGACTGGAAACAATGGACTACCTTGACAATTTGAAGGCAAAGGAGCGTTTCACAGAACAAGGGGATGCTATTGTGTTTGAGTCAGAGGTAAGCTTATTTAATAATGTGAAATTTCTAATATTTCACACTATTTTACTGATACTGTTGCCTACTAACCTTCTCAAGATCGATAAAGTATATGTTGCTACACCCTCCAAAATTGCAATCATTGATCATGAGAAGAAAAGAACATTTGTCTTGACAAAAGAAGGGCTTCCAGATGCTGGTAAGAATTTTATTTTGTAAGCCTATCTGAGATTATTTCTACAAAGTGTATCATTTTCTTTATACTTGTGCTATATTCTGTAGTTGTTTGGAACCCTTGGGACAAGAAAGCAAAAGCTATGCAAGATTTTGGGGATGCAGAATACATGCGCATGCTGTGTGTGGAGCCTGCAGCTGTTGAGAAGCCTATTACCCTGAAACCTGGTGAAGAATGGAAAGGAAGGCTCACAATCTCAGCTGTTCCTTCCAGTTACTGTAGCGGGCAACTAGATCCACTAAAGGTCCTTCATGGTTGAGAATCCTCACTTTCTGCATCTTGTACAGGTGATGTTCTGCTCTTGAGCTATTGTTTTGTTTGAGTGAATTGCATAGGCTAAAGTTTTGCTCTTATGGATTCCATGCATCACCCCCTAAATTGTGTCCTGTTATTTATGGTCGTTATTATGATTGAACTTAGCTTGATTACCAGCCTTTATTTGAAATATGGCATAACTTTTGCAAACCCCTGTTCTTGATTGAATGACATTAGGATTAGGACAAACTGATGTATCACAAATTCCTTGAGCATTTAATTGAAAGTTGCACATGCCTTTTGTTATAAATTGTAAAAGTGTAAATTTCATTTGTAGCTACTAACCATTCCAAAAAAAACAGTAGTTTTTTTTCTCCCTTCGAAGGTTTATTTGAATGATGGTTTTTTCTTGCTGTTAGAAGATGGTCAATGACTCAATTGTACATGCTAGACAGTCATTATGGTGTTTCGATCCCCTTGTTCTCTTATGTTTGGCTTGCTTTTTGCAGGAGAATTTCATTGCCCTTACTATTTGATGCTGGGCTGGCGTCAACGCCTATTCTACCTTTCTTCACTATATTCATGCTCCGTGTTCTTGTCTTTTTTGTATCTAAAATTGAGTAATAGGGTACTACTGGATAGCAGACAGTGCCGTTTCAGCTCCTTTGACCCTAGAGTGGGATCAGCTCCTTGGTGAATGATATTAGTGGACATGTATTAGCAACCATGCTGTAGTTCCATGTGACTCATCCGCTATACTGAGAATTCGTAAGCATTTTTTGGTGGGTCAATGCTTAATGTTTCGGAGCTTGGATACTCAACTTATGGAAAGACGGCATGAAAATGGATGCCTCAATTCATGTTCCCTGTGTTGTCTGAGATTTGGATCATGGTATCTGCTGTTAGCAGCATCATGAAATGATATGTATCAAGTGGTTTTCATGAGCAAAGATTATCGCCATTTTTATTACTCTCTCCGGTTTTAAATTATTAACATAGTTGACTTTTAATATTAACTTTGATCATTTGAGTTATTCAAAAAATTTGTTTTAAAATTATTAGCTGTAATTTAAATTTTATTAATGATAAATTAAATAATAATAAAATTTTACACATTTGAACAGTTTTTTAAATAAGACGAATGATTAAAGTTGATGTTACAAGTCAATCGTGTCAATATTTTAAAACTTTATTGCAGAAATTTAGAAATTTTTTGTGCTCCTAACCAAAATTTATGTTGAAGTTTTGGATTCTCACTGGCGTTCACTGGTGGTTGGTTGAATATCGAGAGCGTAGGAACAGGGTAAAGCTTTGCCCATTGGGTTATTGAGGGCGTACATGCATTCACTCATAAATTTATCGGCGCAATTTGTCTCTGTTTAGGCAGCGTTTGGAAAAGGTTTCTAAATATGCAAGAATCGATTCGTGAGGAAAGGAACTGTATAGATGTGTTTGGAACGAGGGAACGGTTGCTTCAAGAAAAGGAAGCTGTGGACGTGCAAATTCACGGAAAAATGAGCATCCAGTTAGAGCCAAAGGAAAGCTTCGCTCGTTGGCTCCTGTGTGCCGGTGCCCGCCGCCTGGCTGGCCTGCTCCTACGTGCAGGCCTCAAACTGGGTCGTACATATCCGAGGGCCGAAAGGCCTCTCTACTTGGGCTGCGTATTTAAGCTATGGGCTGAGTATTTAAGTTTTGTTGGATCGTGCAGAAGGGTTGGATTTTGATTATATCCCGTTCAGAGAGTCCATGTATTGTGCTTTTTTTTTTTATTGCTACGAGTGCTTCTGCATTGTGCCTGTGTGTCAAATTTAGGAACGTTGAAGAAGTATAATAATCAATGGGTTAAAATTGTATTATTATTATTATTGGATCGATCTGAATTCTCTAAAATAGGTCAGGATCTGGTATGATCTTTTCTAAAGGGATAGATCGAATTGGGTTTGATATATAAAATTTAGATCTGATAAGGATATGGCCATCACTGGAAATAAAGGGCTGAGTTAGGTGTTTAGATTACTCACCACATTTTGAAGCCTATCTGTGCGTAGGCACCCGACTGATTGCCCTTGAGCGTCAGTGCGCCGTCTTGTTGCTGACTGGCTGCTCCTGCACGCCCCTGTTACGAGTTTCTTCAATCCAAATATCAAGAGATTTTGATTCCTATGGTTTTCATTCTAATGTTTTTCCACTTTTCTTGTTTGCTACGTTCTTCATATATTCCGTTTCCGTGTTTTTTCATTCGTTTGTTTCAAACAGAGACCTAGCATGATTTTGGGTTCTGAAAGGTAGGAGAAGCGAGGGGCAGGAAATCACAACACCTGCCAGCCTCAACTGCCGGCTGCTGCCCACAGAGTTCGCGGTGTACTTTTCGATCACGGGTAGCTTTCAAAAATATTCAGCTGGTGTCCCTTGCTCTGCTGAAGACTTGCTATCTGTCCTATCTACTACTAGCTGCCACCAGTTAATTAAGAAGAAACAAAATTTTCAAAACATGGAATCAGCTAGGAAAAAAGAGAAAAGAGCGTTACCGCTTGAAATATCACAGAACTTCAAAACCCGGATTTGCACACACAAGTTTGTTTGGACGTGCCACAAAAAAATTTGATGCGAAGGGGGTCTCAAGGAATTTTAAAAATATGATGAAAAGAGTTTGAGCTTGACTGTAACTCTGATGTTCTTTCATAGCCAGAACTTATTTCCAGCTTCTTTTGGCTTGTCCACGTTGTGCAGTGTGAAGTGAACAAAATCAAGGCGAGTATGTGGTATCGAAATGAATAGTTCATTCTAAAAATAATATAGTCCTATGCAAATGTAATGAATTTGTATCTTTTTTCCGTATCTTTTCTATCAAGGACACTGAGATCTGACGGTCGAAGCCACATATTTACAGATTGGGCACCAGTTCTTCTGACTAAGCCACTGTTGGATGCAGGAGGTATGGTAGTAGTGCTTGCACACCATCTTGGCCACCTCCACACCAGATACATAGTCCTCCTGGAAAAAGGGCAGGAAAAGAAAACGAAAATAAGAAGCCATGTGCATCATCTCTTGGCGAATATGTCTGCATCACCGGTTCCTATCCACTTTCACCTTAAAAATAAAAATCACGTTGACCATTCTTTTGCTTTTGGATTAATCAGAGCACATGTTTGTTGCTGGTTAGATCATATTTTTTTTTCTTTGAAGAACAACTTGAAAGAACCTGGTCTTTCTAACTACTCTGGTAAAGACATAATAGCAATTACTGGTCAGTAGCTTTAAAGTCAACTATTTGTACCAAATAGAAACTAAGAGGTATCGCTAATTGGCAACTCTCATGGGACTTTTGAGTGTCTTGCACATAAGTATATTGGTGCTTGGACTAGAGT
>BCLH01002752.1:10579-40191 GCA_001602315.1 Zoysia pacifica
AAAATAAAAATAAAATTTTGTCCTCATAAAAGAAGTTTGATTTGAAATGGATCAAAAAGGAAGCATTCAAAATTTTAGGGCCAAAAATTTTTTTTCTCTTAAAATATTGGAGAGACAAACGAACATTTAGCTCCTTCAAGACATACTTTACGCTCCATGATAGCTTCCTGTACAATTCTGCTGTACATTCAAATTAAACAATTTGATATATTTGCAAAATCTACTCTCCTTGCACCGGTTAAACTTTTCACTTCAAATCAGATCATAAGTATAACCCATAAAAAGTTTCATGATGAGGTGCATGCACCAACTCCTTACGTAGAAAGACAAACAGTACTTCTCCAGGTCGATTACCAAAACAGGCAAGGAAAAGAGACTCGCTATCCCTTCAGCACTTCTCTACTCGCTCAGCCTGATCCTGATTTCTGTCCATCATCTGTTACAACGAGGGACCAAAGGGACACAGTGAAATCATGAAAGCGACGCCTCTTCCCACATGACCGAGCCCATGCAGCCCCGGCAACATGAGGCCAAAATCTGGGCGGCTTGTTCCTCGCGCTCTCGTGATCTGGCCATCAATGGGGACAGATTCAGTGAGATGCATGCCCAAACAAGCAACAAATCTATGCAGAAGGGGCAGGGCGTGCCCACTGCACAGCTCTGCAACTGCAAGCGTGCCCTGCCCTTTACAGCCACGTAAAAATAAGATGGGAATTGTTTAGGGGGGAAGTAATTGACAAGATCAAGGTGAAATCTTCAAGAATGGATGTTTCCCGTTGGATCAAGACGAGAGTAGCTAGATCTCTGATCTTCATGCGGCCAAGTAGTATTTTGGGAGCCGGCACAAGTTTCAGATCAACATAGTTATCTTCAAGGGATTATCAGCCCACTCGAGTTGATTGAGCAAGGACACTATGAAATGCACCTACAGTTACAGAGGAAAAAACAGAGAATTGATCAAGGTTTCAATTTATCAAGAAGAGCCATAATCCCTAACAGTCATAAAACAGGGAGAATACTGAAGCTATCAAAACAGTGTAGGGTGATAGGGGCAAAGTATATCAGCATAGTCTCCCAAGTCATACAGTGAGCAACGATACCAGTTCCAGGAAATAGAACAGTTCTTAGAACGGCACAACACTTTGCTGTCTAGTGTCTTTTCCCTGATCATAGAGCAGGGGCATGGACATTGTACAGTACCATGCATAGTACCGTGTAACTAGGAACCAGTTAGAAGTTCAGTCACAGTATCAAAGTAATGCGGGTAGGGTGGTAAATAGTGCACCTAAGGTTAACCTTTGAACCTTTTCAGTTCAAAAGAATGAACTAAGTTTTCAAAATCCCCACCATTTTGGAAAAACTAGTTCATTTTTTTTAAACTAAAGAGGTTTGGAGGGCAACCTCATGGTGATTAATTTTCACCCCTAAATGTGGGGGAAATGGTATGAGTAGAACTTGTAAATATCAATCACGTTATTAAACTCCACTAAGAACCGAACAGAAATATGTTCCCTGTGTAAAGAAATAAAACTGACAGAACTTCGATCAAATACTAATTTGACTATAAAAGTTGTTTTTGCTTAAATCTAGGCCTAGCATCAGAAATTTCTAATTGATTTCTTAGATCTTCCAAGAAAAAGATTCAGTTTTTTCATAGAATCAGAAAAAGGTTCCTGTGTTCTAAATATGGTCCTAGTCTACAACCGATCATATACATATTTGTTTTTGTAAATTTCAGAAGTTTACAGAAAGCAGGCACAGATTCAGGAGCCACTGTCAAACTTCTTATCAGATTAGCCCTACAGATGGATAATGTTTTAAAAGAGAGGCAACTGCTAGTTTGTATGATGGTTAGGCTGCGTACGTATATGGTCTTTGAATCACTCAAGTCTAGAGAGGGAGAGAAAGGGCAAATCACTCACTCTCACAAGTTGTAAGGTGGTAAGGCAAGGCTCAATCATAGGCCTGTGCCCAACAAATATGTAACTTTCAGAAGGCTCTGAAAATCCAAAGGGATAATGGCACTGAGCAAAAAGACACTGTATCCCATGTCTACAGGGACCCTCCTGTGGGGGTAACAGCACATGCATAGCTGTTGACTGAAAATGGAAACAATTACAGTACATATACAGGTACTTCAATCAAGAATGATAGCTGTGCCTTGACAAATTAGATTATAATAGAAAAGGTCTTTGTAAGAGCCGTTGCATAGTGAGTGCTGCTGATTGCCTGCACCCAAATGACATAGAATAAACTATTACGATGTGACAAGTAAATTGTTAATAACTCTCATTGGAAGCATGTTAATCATCATCAGGTTCTAATGCAAAGTATCTATGACTTTTCTACACCATTGAGCCCCTTTTAGTTAACCAAGAAAAAAGATAGGCCAAGATATTCATAAAGGTACTGCTGAACACTCACTTGTCAGAAAATCAATAGCAGTAGTGACAGCTTAGGCCATATTTGTTTTGTCGTCAAAATAAATAAGATCCTGCTCAATATTGAAAGGAGTTATTTCAAAGGACATGACATTAATCCAATAACGGGAAACTAAATGAAGGGGAGCCCTGGTGCAGCTGTAAAGCTGTTGCCTTCTGCTCATGAGGTCATGGGTTCAAGTCCTGGAAACATGTGCTTGCAGAAATGTAGAAAATGTACACACAAGTCCCAAAGTGGTTGGATCATTTCCCGGACCTTGTGCAAGTAGAAGCTGTGTGTTTTAACGGAGAAACTAAATGAGGCATTTGACTAGTAAGATGATGGGAATAAGACCGCAATCTAGCAAGTGGTTGTGCAGGGCACACGCCCACAACCACCAGTTACTATCAGAGTACCAACAAAAACTGAATAACCAAAGAGGCCATGATTAAGGATAAGGTTAGCCTATGGGTACAATGGATGGATGAGCCAGGCCACTTATTTCGGCGTTAAATGTTTACATTCTTGATTTACAATTGGCAACAAAGATGAATTATAATAAGGATAAAAAGGAACTTGCACTCAATTCCTGATTCCGAAAAATACATTAGTAATTTTGAAATTAGATCAGATGGTGGTCGGCAATATATCAACAAGGACTACAATTTCTGACAACTGATTGTAGCAACTTTATTTCGATAATGAGCAAATATTTCAATATAGCCAAATGCCCATATATTTGGTGTATCATCATGTTCCCTTTCTTGGATTCATTATTGAAAAAAAAAGAGAGCAGAGGCCGGATCCCACAGGACATCAAAATGTTTTAAGGCCTTCCCCATGCACCTGTACTGTACCTGTCTCAGTGTCAACTACTATCAGGTAGAAGAGTGTACAAGCTGCCTTTGTTGAGGCAAAATAAATTACTTAGTTTGATACAGATCCATAAATAGATTATGACTATTGGCTTCTGGATTATGCTAAGCAAAGGGGAGTCCTCCCCAACCTTAAAAAAATATGAAAAAGTACAAGAAAACCTGCAATACGTGATGTGGCCTCTTTTCCCAATATGTTTTGTACATTAGCAGAAAGATTTTTCCATGGATTTTTAAACTAATAAGAAAAAATAGTATTAATGAAATTGGCACCTTCTTGTGCAAGTTCCTTTCAAAAAAAAAAATCTACTCAAGTTTAGAGCTAACATCATTAAAACTTTTACTAGTAGAATTGACAATCATTTTGAAAATGCGTACACAAAGTGGACGGCGTTGAAACTTGGCAAGTTACTTTACCTATTAGAGCAGTGGTCTCATATTCTATTTCTGTCCCTCTATCCCTATAGCAACGACCCACCAGTAGGATCGAATTCCCATGGCCACATTTGATCCCAAACCTTCACTGTAAAAAAAGGGCAAGCGTACTCGATGTGCCTCAACATTCTTACCACTAATCTCATGGAAAATAATCTCAACATCCTTGGAACAATGGAACGTAAATTAAACGCCTGGAAGCCTCAAGCAAGATTCGTCGAACAGACACCACGCGAGCAGCGCGATCCGCTAGCCATAAAACAGGGAGAGCAAGGAGGAGTGCTGAGAGAGACCTAGCAGACTCACCTCCGGCTCCGGAGGCCGTGTCGAGATCGGGTCCAGCAGAGAACAGGATCGCCTTGGCCGCTTCCTCTCGTCCATTCCTTGCCCTTCACTCTTCAGCCCTTGCCGGTCGCCGTGGAGCAGGAACGCGGTGACTCGAAGTGCATGCTACAACTCGGCCTGGATGGGCCACACTGGGCCAAAAAAACTAAAACGAAACCCATAATCATTGGGCAACTAAAAATGGCCGAGAGCCAGCCTTTGAAGCCCATGGCGAGATGCGCCAAACAGATCCGATTGGGGCTAAGTAGGGTGAAAGTATTTCACATTTTTATGCTTTCTATTCATGTAAACCCCTTAAATTTAAATTTTACTTGGTCATTTCCTTATGTTATCTGAAGTCTCGTGGTCTATATGTTTCTAAGGACCTAACATAAAATCCAAGATGCACAAGAGTCCATTTGCAAAGAAATCCATCCGACAACCCAGCTCATCCTACGAACAAATCTGAGCCGTCCAATCCGCCCTGCTGCCCATCGGGACCACTCGCCGCCGCAACCCTAACACAGTACTCTCCTTTCCGCCACCCCTCCGCTGCGCCGCCATAAATCGACTGCTCTCTCCCTCCTTAAACCCCTCTTGCTCCTCCGACGAGCTGCTGCTTCCGCGATCTCCTCTCGCCTCTCTCACTGTAAGAACTATATTGCATCCATCGATCTTTCTCCTCCCCTGCAGTCACTTCTCGCTGCGGATTTAATTGTTATTAGCTGCCTCCTTCTGTTCTCGGAAGGTGCTTGATCTCACTTTTGTTTTCGCAATTTTTGTTTTCTGTGCAGATCTGAGGCTCGGATCGGGCGAGGCCAGCGGCTTCCCTCGACATGGCGCTGGTGAGTTGCTATACTCTCCTTTGTTTTTAGTGGCGTTGTATTTCATCTTGCCTCGCGTCGGCTTGTGAGGTGGTGTTAGGCGTTCGAAGATGCGTGCGGTATTAAGCTCGATCCTACGCGCAGTCGGAGGTTTCGATTTGTGGCATGGCTGCCCTTCTGTTAAATGCTTTCAGTTTGGGGATTCGGGACGTTTACTCAAATCTTCAGGTGATTAGGGATGATGCGCGGGCCTTCTGTAGTTGTTCGTTCAGTGCCATCAAATCCGTTTCGTCTTCAGGAGCCGTGCTGAAACGAGGACCTCGTAACCTGTAGTTATGTTGTGGCTGTTTGTAATGGATTGGACATCGTGATGTGGTACGTCGGATAAAGGTTGCTTGTGCACGAAATTATAATAGGTGCCCTCATTTTTAGTAGTTTTGGAAGAAAATGGATGGGATGGTTCCCTGTAGGGGTCTGGCATAACTTTGATTATGAATGCATGCTTCTTGTACACTAAAATAGGTGTTGTCAATTGTCATATTTTGTGTTTCTGGCACAGCATGCTTCTGCTGAATCTGCATGATTTGGGGTTTATCACTTCTTCTATTAGATACTGATGTAGATGTGCCTATGTACTGCCAAATTCGCCAAATTACTGTACATATACAGGAGTTGATTTGCCAACAAAATGTCTAATACACATTCTTGTTAGGTATTGCATTCTGGAGCTGGCAACAAGAATGCCTTTAAGGGACTCATTGCCGCAGAATACAGTGGGGTCAAGGTTGAGTTGGTTAAGAATTTTGAGATGGGTGTCTCAAACAAAACCCCTGAATTCCTTAAGATGAACCCCCTTGGCAAGGTACACCACAGATCATTTCTAAAATATTGTCTGTAGTAGTTCAGGAACTAATATTTTTTTTTCTCAGGTGCCTGTTTTGGAGACTCCTGATGGTCCTGTTTTTGAGAGCAATGCTATTGCACGCTACAGTATGTAATATGTTTACACTATTTGATTATAAAACTTCCATGAATTTCTACTGATAATTACCATATCTTTGTGTTGAAGTTGCCTGGCAGAAGGCTGACAACCCTCTTTTTGGGTCTTCTCGAATTGAACAAGTGAGTTAATATGTTAAAGTTTTTATTTATCCATAGATCAATAATCTTTAATGCCTATTTTACGGTTCTTTCAGGCCCATGTTGACCAGTGGATGGACTTTGCTGCCACAGAAGTTGATCCTGGCGTTGCACGGTACTTGTACCCAAGGCTTGGTTATCTTCCTTATGTGCAAGTGGTAAGTTGTGTAGGATGGGTAATTTGGACCTCAACTTGTTGAACATCAGCTAGATAATCTAATTTTTTACTTGTGCAGACTGAGGAAACTGCTATTGCTTCATTAAAGAGATCGCTTGGTGCTCTGAACACACATCTTGCCTTGAAGACATTCCTTGTTGGAGATTCTGTCACTCTGGCTGACATAGTATTGACATGCAACCTCTACCATGGATTTGCTAGGATCTTGACTAAGAGTTTCACATCTGAGTTCCCTCATGTTGAGAGGTATTTCTGGACCATGGTTAACCAGCCAAACTTTAAGAAGGTCATGGGCGATGTCCAGCAGGCAGTCTCTGTGCCCCCTGTTCCAAAAAAGACCACTCCAGCGAAGGAGCCAAAGGCAAAGGATGTTAAGAAAGAGACCCCGAAGGAGGCCCCCAAGCCAAAGGAGGTTGAGGCACCAATGGAAGAGGACGCACCAAAGCCGAAGCCAAAGAATCCTCTTGACTTGTTGCCACCAAGCAAGATGATCCTTGATGAGTGGAAGCGGCTATACTCAAACACAAAGACCAACTTCCGTGAGGTTGCCATCAAAGGTACCATTTCCGTTTTACCATGTATTTTGTTATTCCTTTGTTAACCATGGATAACTAGATCTGTGTTTTATATTCCTTCGATGTTATACTAGCCTACTAGACACAACTTGGTTGTCCTGTCTTAAAAAAAAATGCTTCCTAATGCAACTTTAGCAATAGTTTGTGAGCTTTAATCAGTTGAATAGTGATAGCAACACACTATTCTAATGTGCCGCATCGTGTTACCATAGTCCTGAGTAAATTAGTTAGTGTGACAATTCATGTCTCTGATTCAGTTCTTTTCACCAAAATCCATATATGTCTTCTTTTCAGGTTTCTGGGACATGTATGACCCAGAGGGCTACTCTCTGTGGTTCTGTGATTACAAGTACAATGATGAGAATACAGTCTCATTTGTGACCATGAACAAGGTTGGTGGGTTTCTGCAGCGGATGGATCTGTGCCGCAAGTATGCCTTCGGCAAGATGCTTGTGATTGGCTCTGAGCCCCCCTTCAAGGTGAAGGGTCTCTGGCTTTTCCGTGGCCAGGAGATCCCAAAGTTCGTCATGGATGAGGTTTACGACATGGAGCTCTATGAGTGGACCAAGGTTGACATCTCCGACGAGGTTCAGAAGGAGCGTGTCAATGCCATGATTGAAGACCAGGAGCCCTTTGAGGGTGAGGCATTGCTTGATGCGAAATGCTTCAAGTGAGCTAGCGTTTGCCTGGAGTCAGAATTAGCCTGCCCTTGAATTGATTTTTAAGAGTTTGTTCGCGTGGAGCTTGGCCTTGAAATGATTTTAAGGAAGAGTTTGCTTGTTAATTATGTCTATGCGGATCTGGTATACCTTGCGAACTGGTTAAAATTTGTGTTATTTTGAGAAGTTTTGGCTATCCTGTACTCTTGTTTTTGCCATAAGAGTTTTAATCATGAATCCGTACATCTATGGTTGATACTGTAGTTCGTGAACAGCGAAGTCTCGGTTACCGTACCTGCTACATTGAACGTGCCTTTAACCCTACTTTCTTCGGTTCAAAGATAACCCAAAAAAAATCGTTTTTAACAATGACATGATATGCAAAACATAATTTTTATTTTTATTTTTTATAAAAATATTTATTAAAAAATAATATATTTATACTTTTATGATTGTAGTTTTTAATGTAGTTTTTAAGATAAATCTAATCATATACTCTCTTCGTCTCAAATTATAAATCATTTTAGAGCTCACAAGTTTTTTTTTTTAAATAATAAGTCATTCGCATTTTTCAATACATTTTCTCTTCTCTGTCTCTCCCCTCCTTATTTTTCTATTCTCCTTAATTGAATTCTCGGAACAGAGAGAGTAATTTTTATATTTATAAACTTATAAATTTAAAACTTATTTGTCATTTATATTTTCAATGTTTGATTAAAATATTGTTCAAAACGACTTTATTAGAGTATAAAGATAGAAAAACTCATTGTCCAAAATGACTTTATTTTTGAACCCGAGGGAGTATAAAGTAGAGGAACTGGCTCCCCTTTCCTTACTTGGGAATGGAGGTTAGGTGGTTTAGCCTATCTAGTTGTGACCATGTTAGTACTCCAATCATGTGGAGTAACATTTTGAGCTTACAAGGACCATTGAGTCTATCAGAGGGCCAATGAACATCTTTAGGAGATTCGGTGTCAAGCCTGCCATTTAACGCCTACCATACAGTTACTGCAGGATAACGCGAACTGAACAATCTGATCAAGTGCAGAAATGACAATAAGCATCAGGGATATAACCCATTTTCTCAGTAACATCTGAAAGCTTCTGTTATAATCGCCTGGACCACATCAATCTGATCAAGTACAGGAATTAGTGTACAGGATAGTGTGCAGTGATGGGGTACCCGGTCAGATTCTAATATAAAGCAAAGGATGAATTCCTACATGGTTCACCTGCATGAGTCCTATGTTCCTATCCACAATTTGACGCCAATTTCACATCCCCTATGATTAGCCCAACACATTGTTACAATCTGCATGATGCTCTATCATGGTCTTGAGTTCTTGCGATGAATAAAAAAAAATATCAAACTTGAACCCTCAGCCTTCAGGAATTTGTAGTGAGCTGAGGTATGAACTTTTTTTTTTCTTTGAGCAACTCTAGAAATAAACGAAACCTGTCACACAACACTTCATAGTGAATTGTATGTCCTAGCAGCCAACCAATTGTATTGGCAAAGAAAACCAACAGCCGAAGAGCAACGGTCCAGAGAAGCAACGCGAGCGTGCGTGCGCGCAGAGAGTACCGTATGTCATGGGAACAGAGGTTCAGAAGTCATATTTTGTACGGCCGCTCTTTAAGATTAAGCAAAGGGTATCAGACAACAAAGAGGTTGTATTAAAGAAATTCCATGCTTCGAGCATCAAACGCTTCCTTGAGCCTTTGAAATGGACAACCTGGAAATATTATGTCCAGATTATTCCGTGCACTATGGTTCATGAAATCAAGGGTGCTATCAATTGCATATGTAATAAATTGACATGGTCCTGTAAGAGCACAAAGCTACTGAAATTCTGCATGAGAAACCGACCAAGTGCTTGTCACCAGAGAGCATAGCGCATGAAATAACGACTGAATATTGCCCAATATGCTGTCTCAGTAATAAATCATTAAATTTTAATATCATAGATACATAATACATGAAGGGAAACTTGAAAATATTTTCCCTCTTTTTCACACTTGTTTACATTAGCATAAGTTATTATTTTGTTTCTGTAAATGTTTGACACAAATATTTCCATGAAGAAAAAAAAAAAGGAAATTGGATCCAAAGCTCCTAACAAAGAACAAAAATATCATACCTTAACATCCAATGGCATACCATGAAATTGTCCAGCACCCTCAGGGGGCGTCCAATTGTAAACAGCACAAGGCAAAAAGAGAACAGATGCTCCGTTCACTTCGCCGGTAAAAGGATCATGCTTAGAAAATTTACTAAAGGCTGATGGTAGATGAGACTTCACAACCCATGCCAGAGATAATTGGTCACCAAGCATGCGGGATGCTTTCACATATTTTAATCTGTAAGCTTCAAGGACTTCTTTAAAGAATGCCACAGCTCTGAAACATTACAAAAAAGAGGAGTTATTCAAATGCTGCCAACTTTTTTATACTATAATCTCTTCAGAAGTTGTTGACTTACTTAGAGATGCTATCCTTGGTCCCTCTTATGGCTACAAACCCAGAATTCAAAGGTTGTCCTTTGTTATTACGAAAAGTAAGAGCTAGGTGACAGTGGGGATAGTTCCTGAATATATGTCCAAGGTCGTCAACAACTGCTATATCGGAATCTGTTAAAACAAAATGATTGAACTCCTCTGCCGACTCAGAATCCACAAGCTTTTGCTCCAGAAACACCTTTACATAAATGCATAAATACACAATCATTTCAGTGGAAAATAATGAATAGATCATAAGCAGTAGTTTCGAGGATGGTTCATAATCAGAACGTATTTGTTCGAGTGAAGATTCGACTTACGATGTACGACTTGATTCTTTGAAGCATCAAATTTCCTCGAGAATAGTTTCCATTAATAGGCCATAAAGTAACACTTCCATGGTTTATTGAAAACTTAGAACTAGGATCAGTCAATATGATCACATTGCTTCTTGGCATTGATACCTGCAGGGTTCTGTAGATAGAATCAGATGTTAAACAATAACAAGTTTTATCATTCAGGAAAATCATGTGGCAGTAGCACACGTTCAAAATTTTTTTTTTAAAAAAAGGTTATTTAACGTGCACATGTAATGGGTATCATAAAAAAATTTTTCCAAAAAGGATTACTATGGTGATGTTAATGCTTTCATTCATTCAGTCATGGTCACAACTTAGTAAAAATTATAGTTATCAGTTATCACAGAAAAAAGAGAAGGAACTAGACCATTATCATCAAGAAAATAAAGGGCAAAGGTACCTGTATGAAACTGATGAAAGTGTCAAGAACTGCCATGGACTGTTCAACCTTACTATAAGAACGGTTTCCAACAGTTACAGTGTCTGATGGAACTCTGACATCCACAACTGGGCCAGAACTGTAGGTTGTGAAGACTGTAACAAAAGAAATGCGATCTCCAGAATGATTTCTGTAACTTGATGTTCCAATCTTATTTAGAGCTTGATGTCCTGAGGAAAATGAGAAAAAGAGTGTCAGACACATGAAGCCCATCTGTAGTCACACTAGACAGCCTGAACTGATTATTTATGTTGTGATTCTGATTTTAACAGATGAGGCTCAATTATGTTAGGTGCTAAATCCAGTTCAGCAAGATATAATTTTCAGTTAACCAGAGCCACATCAGATCAAAAAATTACGAAATTGCATCAGTCATTTTCTGGAAACAAAAATAGTGTTATTTTGTGGCATGCTCAACCCATTCCTTAAAAACAGAATTCCTAACACAAATTAGTGATGATGGCATAATATCTTGTTTCTAAAGCATGACGACTCGTCACATTAAATTGATTAAAGTTGGATCTAATACAATATAATTCGAAGTATTCAACATTCGTTATCAAGTGATTTGACATTTCTGTTCGATAATAAATCCTTACCCCAAGGAAATTCTAGCTCTAGCACAGTGATTACAACAAATGGCTACGTGAATAAGGGACACTGCGCTCTCAATACAAAGCTTTCCTAGTCCTAGATTCAAACAGCATACATGTAGCTTGTCTAAGCGAAAGAGGGGGAACCTCGGCACTGGAGGCGGTCGGGGCGGCCCTGGCCGGCGGCAGGGCCTAGCACAAGGTGATTTGGCCGTTTCGGACCGGCAGGAGGCGGAAGGCACACGCCCTTCTCCGGTACCGACGGACGCAGCCTGGACACTGGCACAGATTGGACTGTGAGGAGAACCCCACATTGTAGTGTCCTTACCGGAAGAGAATGGAGGGGCCTTACCCGAGTAGATGAGCGGGACGAGGATGATAAGGAGGAACGGCCGGAGTGGGACGACGCGGGTACGGAACCTAGTGGTCGCCATGGAAGCGGAGGAGGTGGAGGAGCGGCCGCGCCCTTGCGCGTCGGCGGTGGCGGGCAAATGATGCGCGTGTTGCAAATAGAGACGTCGCTTCCGCTGAAATCGCACCTATGTCCTTTCGTCCTTTTTTTACTTTGGTTCATGTGAAATGTACCACCATGTTTCAGATTACTTCCTTCAGTTTTTTTAATGCCACACTGTTTCCATTTATAACACGGCATTTTTTACTATTTCTTATGGTTTTTTACAATTGAACTGATTCATAAACTTCTACAGTGGAGTATGAGATTTTTATAAATTTTTGCACTTCAAACATGATCTAAATTCATTTCTTTATATCTATATAAATGCAACTACAGTCTCAGTTTCAAATTATAAATCATTTTTAGTTCTATAATTTTTCTAAATTATACTACTAAGTCATTTTCATTTTTCGAAACACATTTTTTTTATTATATTACTAAGTCATTTTCACTTTTCGAAACACATTTTTTTCTCTTCCTAATTACATATTCACATTCTCTCTCTCGTCCTCGTTTTTATAACATTTCATTTTTTTATTTTTTTAATTTCTGTACCAACTCTAAAACGACTATAAAATAAAACAGACAGAATACTATCATTAACTTTTATTTCTCTTCAACATCGTCATGTTTATAGAAGGATGAGCATGGAGCTACCAAAATGTAGTTTCAGCAGCTCTTTTATGTTGTTACTTAGTATTGTAAATTATACCATATTTTTAAAGAGAAACCATTTTACAAAATATTTTTAGATGAATCATACGAAAAGCCAGAGAAACCATTTTTTCTAGAGAAGACATAGCAAATTTGTTTTTAAGAAGCCTGAGCCTTAACAAATTGGACTTTCTTTTACTAATAAAAATCCAAATTGATATCTATTTTTTACTGAAACTAACAAAAAACTCCTTTGGTGTGATCTCAAAACATGATTTTTCTTAATATCCTCACAAAACCTTTTGTCACATTAGATCTAAATCAAGTATATACAAACATCCGTCGCTTGAGGGTAAAAAAAAAATATCAAGCATATACATGGCGAAAGACTTGGGGGCAATGTAACGGCCTTCTATTCCTCGAAAGTAGGAGGTCCGCACAAAAGAACACAGCACATCAGCATCGAATCCTCCCGACGGACCGCAACCGCTGTTCCTCTTCTCCGCGGTCCCACTACCATTCGGCTCCTCCGCCACGCACCCGCGCGCGGGGCCCCTCTCCCTCTCCTGCCGGCGGCGGATGGCCTCCCCGCCGGCGCCTCCCCTAGCGGAGACGCTCCGCCGCAACCGCATCCTCTCCAGCAAGCTCTACATCGACGTCCCCTCATCAAAGGTCGGTCCGGGAAAACAACAAAGCCTTTGTTTTTTCTTCAAGAAATGGACCAGCTGCCTGTGTTTCGATTTCAATTGCGTTTGTTTCTTGCAGGCACCGGTGGTGTACTCGTCGGCCTACGATATCACCTTCATGGGCATGGAGAAGCTGTGAGCTGCCTACCTTTTTCTGGTTGATTCTGCGATTCTGCATATATAAGGATCGGCAGTGGCTTGATTGAAATTCTGCTGTGCGCAATTTCTTGTGCAGACACCCGTTTGATTCCTCGAAATGGGGCCGCATTTGCAAGTACCTCACCAAGGAAGGGTACCTGCAGAAGACCCGGGTTGTGGAGCCACTGGAAGCCACCAAGGAGGATCTGCTAGTGGTAATGGCCAACAGCCACGATGCTGTTTTTCATCTGGTCCAGACTTTTGAATACCTTTTGTGTTTTTTTCTGAGTCTATTGCACGGCTTTGATTAATCAGGTGCACACGGAGGCATACCTGAACAGCCTCAAGTGCAGCTTCAGAGTTGCTTCCATTGTAGAGGTATGACTGTTCAGAGTATGGCCTGATTGGTGGCAAATTATGATGTGCAGTTATTAAGTGACTGACTGATGTTTTGTACATATCACAGATCCCTCCTGTTGCTCTCATTCCTAATTGGATTGTGCAGCGGAAGCTACTATCTCCATTCCGGAGGCAGGTGATGTCTTGTGTTTGGCCCTCATATTTGCTTATTCTGTAGACATAGCTGCATATTCGAGTACGAGGAAAATTTGAAAAGCTATTTCCTTTTGACAGGTGGGTGGCTCAATTTTATCGGCCAAACTTGCACTTGAGAGAGGCTGGGCCATAAATATCGGTGGGGGATTCCACCATTGTTCAGCAGAGGAAGGGGGAGGATTCTGTGTGTACGCTGACATTTCTCTCTGCATCCAGTTTGCTTTTGTCCACCTAAATATTTCAAGGTAACCTTACTGACAGACTTGTAGCTAGACACAAAATTAAGTTCTCAAACTGTTCGAATCGAGTATAGTGTCAGGATCCATCTTCTGTATCAAAAAATGAAGTCTTAGAAGAGAATACGTTACATAGCATGTCATTAGGTTGGCTGTGGTCCTACCTTCTGTCATTAATACCTCCTCTTCCCTATAATGCTGAACTGCTTGTAGGCATCTTACCAGGCTGTTAGACTCTAATGTCTACTATTGCATTAGCGGGCAATAAATGAAGGGGTATACACCCCACTTAGTAAATAAGTTGTACTTCCTTTTGAAAAATTTACAGGGTTATGATCATAGACCTGGATGCCCACCAAGGGAATGGTCATGAAAAAGATTTCGCGAATGATGGTATGGACTTCTTTTTAATGTCTTTTCTGTGCACAATGTTTTCCTTGTTATTTACTTGTTATTTATGTGCATCATAACTATTTATCTCTTGCAGAAAGGGTTTACATTTTGGACATGTACAATGCAGGAATTTATCCCTTCGTAAGAACTTACATCTTGAACTTCCATTAGGCATCTGCCTTAGATGAAACCTTTATTTTTCCTTTTGTGGCGGTTGCATATTTTATTATTATGATATAAATAGCGATGAAGAGGTTAACTTGCACAAAAGTTTCTTTCCTGTATGACTACTTGATTTTTGTTCTACCCTAAATGTATAATCATCTTTTGGGATAGTTCTTAGTGTACTTCCACAGACAATGACTGGCACTATTTTTTTTACAAGACTGATGTTCGACATTTCATCTATTGTATAGACTCGCTAATACAGTGCCAATTGTTCATTTACTGCTTACATTTTGTCCTACACCTGATATAGCCCTTATTTTGCATTGCTTGTAATATTAAATTACCTGATTTCAGGATTTCGCTGCTAGGAGATACATTGATCAAAAAGTTGAACTAGTTGTAAGTTCCCTGCTAGTTATTCATTATCTCCATTTTACACGTATTTTCATAAAGTTGGACATAAAATTTCTCATTATGTGATTGTGTGCCCTAGAGTGGAACAAAAACGGATGAATACTTGGAGCAACTTGACAAGGCTCTTCAGGTACATTTACAATTGAAGTCTGATACCTTCCAAGCTGGCACTATTAGAAAGAAGGATATTTAGCACTGAATGATGTTTCAAAAGTCATGTTTTGATTGATATATGTTCCAAATTCAATAAAATGTACGTTTACGATTGTGCTTTTCTTCATTTCAAATATATTGGAATTGTGTAATATCTTCATTTCAGAGTTTTTGAACTTGAATAAATTATTTTTTATTCTTAATGTGCGGATGTTGGAACTTATTGGTTGCAGGCCTCCAGAAATAGATTTCAACCCCAGTTGATTGTTTACAATGCTGGGACAGACATCCTGGATGGTGATCCACTGGGCAGACTGAAGGTACTTCTCCCCCAACCTTTTCTGTTTCCATAAATATAAAGCACCCAAGCATCTTCCAGTAAAAAAGTATCTGGCAAACGGATAATTTCGTCATTATATCATTGCACGATGTGCCATTTTACCAGGTACTGAGAGCTTTATCATACTCCCTCAATTTTTAAATTATTGTACAAATCTAGTTCATTTTTTGAACTATAATTCTTGTCCTAACGACAGCAAATAAAAAACAAAGGGAGTGCAAGCTAAAAATGCCAAAAGTTTTAATTTTTCAGGCAACTAATGTCCACGTTTTGCTTCTTCATCCAGGACAAATATATTTAATTCTATTTCGCTCAACATGTTTTCCCTCTTATTCCAGATAAGTCCTGAGGGTGTGGTGATCAGAGATGAGAAGGTTTTTAGGTTTGCCAGAGACCAAAACATCCCACTGATCATGCTGACATCAGGTGAAACACTTCTCCCAACCTTTTTCCAGTTTGTTCCCCAAGTTATGCGATGTCATTGACAAAGTACTCCAACAAACAATAACCATCCATGCGGCATTACCAGGAGGCTACATGAAGTCGAGTGCTCGTGTAATCGCGGACTCAATCATCAATCTCTCAGATAAAAGCTTGATAAAACTAGGTAGCCAGCTTGGTTGAACAAGTGCTTGTGGTGACTGTTTATGCAAGGAGTTATCTGTGGGGTCCTGTGTACAGGAACACTTTTATGGCTATGGACAACATGTATGCTACAAAACAGATGTATATGATGCATGGTCTACCCAGATGTACAGTATCATTGTACAGAAAAAGAACTGTACATAGGCACAAACTTGAAAGTTGGCAGATTTTACGGAGCAAAACAAAAAAAAAAAACATTTGTCTCAATAGTCTTTTATGTAATGTACTTAGTTCTCTGCGCATTTTTGCAGCCTCCATGTATCTGATTTGAGAACCCAGAAATAGGGTTTAGCATTGTTGCTTGAGAGGAGACAGGGAAGCGCCTTATTAAGGCCACTGATGTCACATTCACTACGGCTGACAAGTAGGGGGTTTCTAGGGTTTGTTTAGTTTGTGTCTAACTTTGTCATGATTAAGAATAGATTATTATGTCGTTGTTTGGTTCACTGTGATAACTGTAGCAAGTTACAATTTTTTAACACTTTGCTTCATATGTTATATTCTCAGTTTTTTATCAAACTTTGCTACATTTGTAGCGAAGAAATTGTTAACAGCATTTTTTTATTGCAAGTAACACTTAACTAAGGTTAGACACAGTAAAGTTAAGCAACAACCTCGCTTCTTTATGTTCCAGTTCAAGAAGCCACTATCTGGAGTCTGGAGAGACTTGGACGAGGACCACATGCAGCTTCCACAAAACATGTGCGTTTTCATCGTCAGTATCTCGCGCAAGGTAGATTGCACTGCAGAGCGACGTAGCGCTGTGGATCTTAATGCTTGGTGGTGTTAAAATTTAAACTAATCGACGATAAAATTTTGCAGTGGAGAATATATTACTGTTTGGTGGTGTTTGGTAAGGGGCATTTTTATTATTGAGAATTTTTTTTTAAAAAAAAATCCATTTTAGCCACATTCAAACCAGGCAAGACTTGGCAATTTGCATACGCGAATGTTTCATTCTATTTTTATCTTATTCCGGCAAAAGAAAACGTTCAGCCGTCACCTCGCGGGATGACCCCCTTTCCGAGCTTGTCAGCTGGTTTATGCAACTAAAATACTGAAAATTAAAAAGTTGAAACAAATAATATTTTGAAAAATTTATTTTTAAAACACTGAAAACTAGTTTTTACAGAAATAAATTTAAAAAATAAAAAGCTCACTAAAAACTGTTTTTAGTTTTTATGTGAAAAAAACTAAATATATATTACAAAACTAATGTCTAAATTTTATCAACAAATTTTTCAACTATCTACCAACCAGCTTTTTTAAAAACTTTAAAACATCGGCTAAAACAAAAGCAAACTTAAAAACATCAGCTAAAACAAAAGCGACCGGGAGAGTTACCCACCATTCTCCGACCTTCCGTCGTGTCTTCCCGCACACACTCCCGTCCCATCCTACCGCTCAGTTTCCCCACCCATGGCGACCCGCGGCGGCGGCGGCCCGCGTGCCGCCCACCTCCTCCTCATCGCCGTCCTCTGCGCCGCCACCTCTTCTCCGGCCCACGGCTTTTACCTCCCCGGCGTCGCGCCCCGCGACTTTCAGAAGGTGATGACCGACTCACCTCTCGTCCCTCAGCTCCCTTCCCTCCCCGTCGGAACCGCAACCCGGCGCCTTCCTCCCCGTCGGCACCCGCGGATCTGGCGGCGCCGGAAGGAGCGGCCTCGGATCTGGCCTCCGATTCTCATTCTCACCGACACGACCGCCGTTAGTGGGTTGCACGTGTGCCGTGTGGTTTAGGGTTTTGGAGATCCGTGGTGCCTGGTTGAGCGTGGGGAAGAGGGCGTGCAATGCGCACCTTGAATTTGATTATAGTAGCGTGTAGCAGTGGCCCTCCTGAGCAAGTACATGGATGTCGTCAATATGGGGTTCCTAGTGGTTCTACTTGAGTTTGACTCTTACGAGTCAGGACTTGGTACTGCATTTTGTGGTTCTATAAAGTTACAGCGTCATTTGGTTGTCATTTTGCATTCTGTAATTAACTTTGTTTACTTAGCCTGATAGCTTTGTTGGTATTTGTGTATTAATTTTATTTGAGGTTGAATATCTTGGTTAAAAATGTGTTTTTGATGATGATGAAATACTTATTCTGTGGCAGCCACATTTCATCTAAAAATACATATCCTGTTAGGCATATTGTTTGTCCTTTTACAAATTGGTTAGTTTCCTGCATTTTCAGATAGATATAAAACCAGAAGCCAAATAATTAATATTATCTTAATAATTCATTGTCGCTATTTGCCATGCAGGATGATGAGCTTCAGGTGAAAGTCAACAAACTTTCATCTATCAAGACACAGCTTCCATATGACTACTATTTCCTGGACTACTGTAAACCTGAGGCGATTAAAAATAGTGCCGAGAACTTAGGAGAAGTCCTTCGTGGGGACCGCATTGAAAATTCTGTTTACAATGTAAGCACATTTAACTCTTCTTTTTATTCTAAAACACAGAGTAGGGTTTACGATGAAAGCGTGTTATCACAAGCTGTATATTATTTGATTCTGCTTGAGTTTTCATTACCCACAGTTCAGGATGAGGCGGGATGAGAGTTGCAAAGTTGTCTGTCGAACAAAGCTTTCTCAAGAAGCTGCGAAGAACTTCAAAGAAAAGATCGATGATGAATATCGAGTGAACATGTATGGTTTAATGTTGAACCCACCATTTTCTTTGTCATATTACCAGTAGAACAACAGTGGGGAATTTGAGGATTTGTTGCTTGAAATTAAGTGCATTTTAGATCTTGCGTGTCATTAGCACGTGCTTTTAGTATGTTAAGTTTGTGTGATGCTGAATGGAAAATGCTGAAAAGTTCACATTTGGAATGGTGATTTTTGTAATATTTGCGATTCTGTGTGGCACAAAATTTGTGTTCAGCACGTACTATATTGTTGTCCAACAATTTTTCCCCCAAAAACTTGTGCCTTTTAGGATCCTGGATAATCTCCCAGTTGTGGTGCCTAGACAGACACGAGAAGGAAGCCAAATACCAAGCTTTGAGCATGGATATCGAGTTGGTTATAAGGTGAGCATCTCAATAAATTTGTTATTGTCTAAACAGTTAACAGGGACCTAAATTGGTGTCAATTTGTTGATAACAGCTCAAAGATGACAAATATTACATCAACAATCACTTGAGTTTTAAAATACTGTACCATGAAGACCAAACTTCTCCTGACGCTCGCATTGTTGGCTTTCATGTGATTCCTAGCAGGTACATCATGCTCTGTGATCTTAAAGTTTCATTGCTTTTTAACATTTTTTTTTCCTGTATCATGAATTTCCATCTTTTTGTTCTCTTTCGTTTTACATACATTTTTAAGTATTTTCTGCTTGTGTATGATTTATTTGCATGGTTGATCAGTGAAACCATTCCAAATTCATTTCTCCCCAATGCTTTTATCCTTCAGATATAAATGAACTCTTAAATATTTCAGAGAAATTGTGGATTGGATCTTCTATGGGTTATACTTTATGGAATCATCTGGACCAATATATTTTTTTCCTTCCTATTTGTATGCAGCATCAAGCATGAATATGGTGCTTGGGACGACAAGAATCCTACAGTTCAAACCTGCAATGCTAACATTAAGATAACTCCTGGTAGCCACACCCCTCAAGAGGTGGCTCCAGATGCATATGTTGTGTTCTCCTATGATGTTACATTTGAGGTAAATTTCCTTGTTCAAATTTCACTCTAACTGTGATGCTTATTCCCTTGATTTAATTAATTCTGAATTGACCTATTGCAGCCTAGCGACATCATATGGGCATCTCGCTGGGATGTCTACCTTCTTTCAAGTGATAGCCAAATTCACTGGTTTTCAATTGTTAACTCCTTGATGATTGTTCTATTCCTTTCTGGTATGGTGGCCATGATAATGATGAGAACCCTATACAAGGACATAGCGAACTATAATCAGCTTGACAATCAGGATGAGGCCCAGGAAGAAACTGGATGGAAGCTAGTGCATGGTGATGTATTCAGACCTCCTGTCCACTCAGGCCTCCTTTGTGTTTATGTTGGAACTGGCGTGCAGTTCTTTGGGATGACACTAGTAACCATGATGTTTGCGCTGCTGGGATTCTTATCACCTGCAAACCGTGGCGGACTCATGACTGCTATGGTCCTTCTGTGGGTGTTCATGGGTGTATTGGCGGGTTACACATCATCTCGTCTGTACAAGATGTTTAAAGGCACTGAATGGAAGAAGATTACCCTCAAAACTGCCTTCATGTTTCCTGGTATTATCTTTGCGGTCTTTTTCTTCCTGAATGCCCTGATTTGGGGTGAAAAGTCATCTGGTGCAGTGCCTTTTGGAACAATGTTTGCTTTGTTCCTTCTCTGGTTTGGCATCTCTGTGCCACTGGTATTTGTAGGAAGTTTCTTGGGATTCAAACAGCCTGCCATTGAGGACCCTGTAAGGACAAACAAGATTCCTAGGCAAATTCCTGAGCAAGCATGGTACCTGCAGCCAGCTTTTGCAATACTAGCTGGTGGCATATTGCCATTTGGTGCTGTCTTTATTGAGCTCTTCTTCATACTGACATCTATTTGGCTGAACCAGTTCTACTACATCTTTGGCTTCCTGTTCATAGTCTTCATCATCCTCATTGTAACATGTGCTGAGATCACAATTGTGCTATGCTACTTCCAGTTGTGCAGCGAGGATTACCACTGGTGGTGGAGGGCATACCTTACTGCAGGCTCTTCAGCTATCTATCTGTTTGCTTATGCCATCTTCTATTTCTTCAATAAGTTGGAGATCACAAAGCTTGTGTCAGGCATTCTGTACTTTGGCTACATGCTGATCATATCGTATGCTTTCTTTGTACTGACTGGCACCATTGGCTTCTATGCTTGCTTCTGGTTTGTGAGGAAGATATATGCGTCGGTGAAGATTGATTGAATAACCATCTGCAGAAAACTTATAGAGCACCTCATGTTCAGAGTTTTGGTGCAGCGTTATTCATGGTGCTGCTAGATGGACATGTAGATTCCATGGTTTTGGTAGTATATGTGGTAATGTTAGGGAAGTTCAAAAGATATCTTGTTATCTCATGTACTGCAACACGACTTTGTATTCTAAATATAATGCTTCCTGTAATATGGCATTTCTCAAGTTGCATTGTGTAGTTGTGTGTTCTATTTGTCTCGTTCCCGTGGTAATTTGCTTGAGATATCAATTGATGCACATTAAAATGCACGGTTCTAACGGGCAGTATGTTGCATAGGACAAGTATTTTTGAAGAATCTAGTTATGAAATTTACTTTACATGTTTTCCCAGTAGCCAGATTCAGGCCAGGACATTGAGTTTCTTTGGTCTAATTCGTTTCGGAATGCAACCGGGAACATAGACTGTTAATCCTGTCTTCTACACTAGGGTATTTCGTTTGCTGCGTCGTGGACACCTGTGTGAGCAAATCCCTCATATGATTAACGATGCGCACCAAGCTCTCTACCAAAACATTTGACTGCGACCTAACCGCGCCATCCGCATGCCTGCTTAAACATCTGAAATATTCCATCGGTCACGCTCGAGACCCCGTTACATTAAACTAGCTGTCACTGAATGCTCTCTTATCTTCTGGAGCAGTACAATGATCCAATGGTACGAAGCGAAGACTAGTTGATTGGCCCCTTACCTCATCACGTTATTTGGTGAGGTGAGATTCCGAACAAAGTCGACGGCAGTGGCAGCTCATCGTTTTCCTCGAGTAATATTTAAAATACGATTCCACAACAAAAAATAAATTAAAACGCAACCAGTTGCACCCGCTCTGAATAGTTTTGCCGCAAAATCACCATAGAATCGTCCCAAAGGAATTGAATAACAACACTGTCATCTAGAAGTACAAACATAAAGATCCGGATCAGAAGGCTCAACGTGCCAGAACAACTCACACCTTGATAAACGACGGTTTCCTCCTGCTCTATAAGTACTATGGTCGTCCATTCGTAACTACGGTGGCAAGAATACTAGGTACTCCTCGACCAGTTGATCGATCGAGGCCACGGCGAGCTAGCGATCGCAGGGAAGAGATCGAAGATGAGCAAGCCCCTGCTTCCGCCGGGCGTGTCCAAGATTACGAGTGCCGTTTCACCGAAAGCAATCGCGAGCGCTGCGAGTAGCGGGGCTGCCTCTGTGCAAGGTAATTAACCAGAAGGTCCTCTTCCCTGTTTAATTTGCTCAGACGCAGCCACACAGGCCTTGCGGTCCATGATTAACGTTTGGAATTACACAAAATTGACCCCAACGTTTGCTTTGATTTTTTCACCAGCCCTTCGTGAGCGCGTGGATCCACAACAAACCCTTCGCGAGGGAATGTCGAACCTTCGTGAGCGCATGGATCCGCAGAACCTCCGTGAGGGCTTGCTGAGTAACCTCCGCGACAGCATGGATCCTCTCAACTTGTTCCGGCGGTAAACCTCTTCTTGGTTCCTCCGAGAACGGATCTCTGTTTCCCGATCACTTCTCCTAATAAAAACCACGCAAACAGTTTAGCACATGCTACTAGCAGTTTTTGCCAATTTAAGCAGTGCTTTTTTTTTTCTGAATATTTCTGATCACTCCACTGACTCGATCGTCGCCTCTCTCGTGCATGCATGCTGGTTCCACCGCCCACACAGCTTCGTCGCCGAGATGTGCTGCTGCTACCGTTCCTGCGGAGGCTGCCTGGACCGCCTCTGCTGCTGCTGCTGCAGCAACAGCGATAACTAGGCTGGCCTTTGCCGGCCGACCGTGTACCTTTGGCGACGCGTCGAAGCGAGAGATACTACGAGATTTTACCAAGTTGTGTGGTGTATCCGTGTACGGTCCTTCACTTTGATTCCATGTTCACTCTCAATCCCTTTTAGCATCGTACGATTGATAGTTTGTTGTCCTTCGCGCGCGTATGCTTGAAATGGAGGGATCACGAGTGGGAATGGAGACAGATGAGTTTCTCTGGAGAAACCAAGGGTCACCTACCAGAAAATAGAATTTTCGTGAGGGTCAAACACCATCATGAAACTTGAGAAAATCGTCACAAAAATATTCATGCGTGCCAACTGTCAGTCAAATTCACTCACAAAGCAGGCGTCAGAAAAATGCAGGTTACCCACTAAAAATTTGTTAGAGGATTTTCATGACGGTGTGGATACACACTCACGAAAATTGAGTTCTTTTAACCCGTTCACGAAATATAACGGCCCAAATGGTAGTTTCGTTTTCTGGTAGTGATTGTATTTCGGCCTGTACTGTACGTGTGTAGCATAACCGTGGGAGTCCTGATGAGGTGTGAATGGCCTTTCCGATCCGTGAGGAAGCCAACGCCGACAGTTGCAGTTGTGCACTACTTGTGTCATATCGTCCACGTGTATCATCTTTTTTTTTTCGAAGGACACATGTCATGTCATCCAGTTGGGCACTCTAGAGTTTCCGATGACTTTGAGAAAACGTGTAACACTAATTTAAAACGGGGATCACCAGTGTTAATGGAGACGGGTGAGTTTCTCTAGACCAACCAAGTGTCACGATTGCATTTCAGCCTGTCCAGTGCGTGCGTGGCATGGCCCTAAGAGCCCTGATACAAGTGCTAGATCGTTTGGTTACAAGATAAGGTATGAATGGCTTCTCCGATCCGTGACGACGCTTTCGATCGATAGTTGTGCACTATATGTGTCACGTTTTCCTTATGTATCATTTTTTTTCCTGAAGGAGACATGTCATATCGTCCAGCTGTCTGCACTCTAGATTTTCCAATGACTTTGAGAGATAGTGGACTACATCTTGAGTCTTATTTGTGTGATAACGTTATTTCACAAAGCATTGTCCTTGGACTAAATTGCTCATCTAATTATGTATGATTATCATGCATTGACTCAAAATATGAATAATTGCATAAACCACTCCATATATCACCTGGAGTTTGAGATTCCCATCATAAGTCTTTTTTTGTAAAACCCCATCCACTACTAGATTTTATAGGAAAAATCATGCCAACATTTAGTCGAATAACACGTGGCCGTATTGTGTCCATCATCGATAGTCGGTTGACTAATCAACCTTGCTCCTCTACCGCTGAACCACCATGTGGAGGGGGGAACAACCATGCCCATACCTCCTCACAGGACCCTACCGTGGTTTTCAGCTTGTTCTTGCCTTTCACTCTTTTGAGTTGGAGTGGCAGAAGATTTTTCTCGCTGCATATTCCATCACCAACCATTGGGTTTGTGGTTGATATGGACATAAATGTGTTTTCTCATAATTATTAATTACTCCTTTACTCTCTCCGTTTTTAAATTATAAAGATAATTTTATTGTGATTAGTTTATTAAAAAAATACTTTAAATATGACTAATTTACTTTTAAATTTATAACAATTATTTTGAATAAGACTTGTTAAATATTAAGTCTAAAAATTAAAAGTGTAATTTAGATACGAAGAAAGTAGATTTTATATTAATAAATTAGTCCAGAAGCATTCGAGCAGTATAAACAACCAACTCCGGACTCCCCACTAATTTGGAGTAGCACCGATTAATAAAAATGGAGATGGACTCAGTTGCCACCTCTGTGGTTGGTGCATCATTGAGCTCGCCCCCGATCTTAAAAGCCTTGCTTCTCGCGGTGATGTTTGTGTACCTCATCCAGCTCCTAATTAGGCGGCGACGGCGCAAGAGCGCGTGCACCGCCCCACTCCCACCGGGACCAGTTCCATGGCTCGTCGTCGGCAACCTGCCCGAGATGTTGCTCACCAAGAAGCCGGCGTTCCGGTGGATCCACTTCCTCATGAGGGAGTTGGGGTCTGACATAGCCTGTGTCAAGCTAGGCGGCGTCCACGTTATCTCCATTACCTGCCCCAAGATCGCGCAGGAGGTGCTCAAGAAGCAGGACGCGAACTTCGCCTCTCGGCCGCTCACCTTCGCCTTCAAGACGTTCAGCGGCGGGTACAGGAGCGCCGTGCTGTCCCCCTACGGCGACCAGTGGAAGAAGATGCGCCGCGTTCTCGCCGCTGACATCATGTGCCCCTCTCGGCACCGGTGGCTCCACGACAAGCGCGCCGACGAGGCCGACAACCTCACCGGCTACGTATACAACCTCGTCACCAAGCAGGCGATCAGGCCCGGCGCCGTCGTCAACGTCAGGCACATTGCACGTCACTACTGCGGCAACGTCATCCGTCGCCTCGTCTTCAACAGGCGGTACTTCGGCGAGCCGCGAGCCGACGGAGGCCCCGGACCACTGGAGGAGCAGCACTTGGAAGCCGTGTTCGCCTCACTGGGGCTCGTCTACGACTTCTGCATCTCCGACTACCTCCCCTGGCTGCAGGGCCTGGGTTTCTTCGGCCATGAGAAGGACGTCAAGGAGGCCAATGAGACGGTGAACAGGTTGCACGACAGGGTCATTGACGAGCGGTGGAGGCAATGGAAGGCCGGCGGAAAGCAGGAGCTCGAGGACTTCCTCGACGTGCTGATTACGCTCAAGGATGCCAAGGGCAAACCGCGGCTCACCATAGAGGAGGTCAAAGCGCAGTCAAAGGTTTGCCGTGATGCCATGACGATACATGCTCACGCAAAATCTCAGTGACGCATGCACAGTATTAATGTTTTGCCGGCTTGCATGCGCATGATGGATGCAGGAAATTACGTTAGCGGCCGTGGACAACCCTTCAAACGCAGTGGAATGGGCGCTGGCGGAGCTGTTGAGCAACCCGAAGCTGCTGGAGAAGGCGGTGGCGGAGGTCGACCGCGTCGTCGGCCGGCACCGGCTGGTGCAGGAGTCGGACATCCCGCGGCTCAACTACCTCAAGGCCTGCATCCGTGAGGCGTTCCGCCTCCACCCTGTGGCGCCGTTCAACGTCCCCCACGTCGCGCTCGCGGAGACCACCGTGGCAGGGTACCGCGTCCCCAAGGGCAGCCACGTGCTCCTCAGCCGCACGGGCCTCGGCCGCAACCCTGGCGTCTGGGACGAGCCTCTCCGCTTCAACCCTGACCGCCACATCGCCGCCGATCCCGACACGGCGGTGGAGGTCACGCTCGTCGAGAACGACTTGCGGTTCATCTCCTTCAGCACCGGTCGGCGCGGCTGCGTGGCGGCGTCGCTCGGCACCGCGATGAGCGTCATGCTGTTCGGCAGACTCCTGCAGGGGTTCACCTGGAGCAGGGCAGCAGGGGTGACGGCCGTCGATCTCAGAGAGTCGAGGTATGACATGTTCATGGCCAAGCCGCTAGTGCTTCACGCCGAGCCACGGCTGCCTGCGGAACTATACCCGGCCATCTCCAATTAGTTCACCGCTGTTTGCGGCTAAGCATGTTGCCCTTCCATTATGATTATGAACGGGCGACGGCAGGATTAGCAGAAAGAAGAAGATGGAGAGCAGCAGAACTAGGATGTTTCGACCATCGGCTGGAGTTCGCGTTTAAGTGTTAGGTTGGCTTCAGGATGATTTGCAACAAGTAATGCCTGGTTGGTAGTCTGCATTTTGTGTTATCACCGAACACCTGAAGTGTTAGCTCCTGTCCTGTAACAGACTTTTCCGTTCTCTTGTCCTACCTCGGTTTCAAAATATAAGCATTTTCAAAATCTTTTAACTTATACTAATAATATCTAAAAAATTACATAATTTTTAATATAAAAATATAATTTTATGAAAATTTATTTAATAATAAATCAAAATATATATTTTTTATATAATAAAATATTATTAATTATATATTATTTGTGGTCAAAGTAATAAAAATTTGATTTTGATTAAATCTAAAAATATTTATATTTTGAAACGGAGAAAGTATTAAAGTAATAGAAATAGGGTATCCGGAGCTAAAAAACCGTGATGCCTCCTAATTGTATATATCTTGCTATCCAGAAAAAAAAACATACAAAAGAATGTGTAATAGATTCTAGAATAGACCCAAATGAATCTAAACTATTCATTTGCCCGAATCTCAAATAATAAAATTATCTTTTAAAACACTTCCATAATTATTAATTATTATAGCAATAAATACGAAAATTGATGAGAAAATTCTAGAAACTGATGCATGCAACATTTTTAAAAACTACCTATGAGATTTTGAACCCATTATGTTTTTGTAAACAAACCAATGGAACAAGTATAGAAACTAGTGCTAGCATAACATGCACTCATGCACGTAGCACATAGCGTGAAAATCAGCTGCATCTAGCGTTGCATTGTCAAGATTTTCGTATTCACGTGACACTCGTACATGTAGACGCATAATTTGATTCCGTGCACCTAGCGTTGCATGTATATTGACACTTATACACGTGACACTCATACATACATGTATACACTCAATTGACACATCGCTGCACCTAGTGTTGCATCGTACACGTAATTGGATCCCGTGCTCATGTTTTGTTGTCATACTCCCTCTGTTTTTGTTTTGATGTCGCTGCAGTTTAACAATGAAAGTGTTTTTATTGTTGTCGCTGTCTTCGATTGAAACGACGTGCTCTCTTTCTTGCCCCTACTTGCTTTCGTGCTGGGAGTCACAACATGCCGCATCGTTAGGCTGAGCAAGATAACGACGAGAGCGTCGAGAGGGCAGAGGGGTCAATTGACGGCTTCCTTAATCCAATCGAGGCTGTCGGAAACGACAGTAAAAAAAATGGAGGAAGTATTTTTTAGCTGCCATATTGTCAACTCCTAAACATGCATGTCAACTCATTTTCATAAAAAGTAGCAATTGGTAATACGAGAGTAATAGTTGGTACAGGCAGGGCTGAAAAAGAAAATTCCGTCCCGCCGATTTCCATTTCCGTATTTTTCAGACTATTTTCGAATTTCCGAATAAAAACAGAAAAGAGCGAAATGAGATAAATAAAAACAGAAACAGAATTACCATCCATTTTTCCAAAATTCCGTTTTAACCCGTTTTCCAAAATCCCGTTTTAAACCGAGAAAATCCCGAACCTATCCCGTTTTTGCCAATTCGGATACACCCGAGCGAAAGCACAACTACCCTTGTTATATGCTCTTCCTCGATCGGGAGAAGCCCCCTGCGAACGATGTGATAAATCCTCCGTCGTCACGTGAACTCTGCCTCACTTCATTATGTGTCCACTCGTTCATTATGTGTCCACTCGTTCAGTCCGTGCACTATGTTTTTTGTTTTTCTTTGCTATGATATCCACTAAAATTTGTTTAACTTTTTTATGGATGCTAACAATTATTTGTAGTCTATATTTCTGATTTAATTTTAGTTACCGACCAATTTCGGTATATTCCATCCAGATTGATTCGTTTTCAAAGCTCCGTTTTTATCCATTTGTTGTTGTCCCATGATAAATGTGAAAACAAAAATGGTTGAGATATTTTTGTCGGGATCACGTACCCCGGGTACCTAACAGATCGCTCCAACGAGAGAAAGTCGAGGGTCGGATGACACGGGCTTCGACCCCTCCGCGACGACCTACGACGGTTATCGCATGGCCGCGCAAGGGCGCGAAGACCTCGGGCCCTGAGGATCAACCCCCGAGAGCGACCCCCAGGAGGTAGATACCGCGTTATGGTATATTTACTCTGGGGACCAGCTGCCATCCGTCCCAACGAGACAGGACGAGATTCACCACGGCGACACTCTAGCAGAAAGCTGCGGCGACTGCCAGACGCGATGGGACATCACTGTAGCTAGCACAGCAGCGCCAGACGAGTATCACGGTACCCGCCGACGAGCCCGACGCGACGGGTCATGACCACGCCTGGACGGAACGAAATGATGTCGACAACGACGGAAGGGTCCATCTGTCGGCGAGACGGCAGGATCGCGTAGGGCCCCTTGCATGTAACCTCAGGGCTCTCTCTATATAAAGGGAGGCCCGGGGAGCGAGAGAAAAGTGGAACAACACACAAAACAGACCCCGATTTTCCCACACCCAGGGTCCTCCCGCGAAGAGAGGCCCTCGTCTTGTAACATTATCCTCGAGATAATCCGCCCCCTGGACGTAGGGTATTACACCATCCGGGTGGCCCGAACCAGGTTAAAAATCCCCCTGAGTCTATCTTAGATTGGGCCATATCAAATCCGAAGGCACACCTTCCTTCACGACCGTATATTTACTGTGCCGGTGGTCAGAACGCCGACAGTTGGCGCGCCAGGAAGGGGTCTAGCATCTCCTTTGGTGTGCTTTCGTTTTTTCGATGGCCCTATACTTTATGGTAGGGGACGTTTCGATCTCTCGCCTCCGCTTCGAAGACGCCACGGTCACTGTCTCTAGAGACGGTCGATCGTGGCAAGCCCCCGCCTTCGTCTCTGGGCAGACCTTCCGTTTCGGGAGCCTGGACTTCGTCGCGGACAAAGACGGCAATCTCTACCTCCAGGCTCCGCGTGGAAGGCGCCCTCGCTGGTGGCCCCGGAGCCATCCTATTTTGGGGCACGACCCGTCGAGGGAGTGCTTCACTCTCCACGCCCCCAAGAGCGCGGAACCGGCGACTCCCGGCACCACG
>BCLH01002753.1:0-39015 GCA_001602315.1 Zoysia pacifica
TTTATGATATTTACAAAATACAAAGAGCACCTATCGTTAAAAATGTGTTGGAGATAAATTTATTGATCTGGAGTAGTTGTGATAGGTTGCAAGGGAATATAGTACTACACCTGAATAATCTATCCTGAATCTTTATCCATTATGTAGCTCAACTGATCTTGTTTCCTTGATTCAGACATTTTTCTTAGGTAGTGTTCTATATTTGTTGTAACAAACAAAACAAATGTTCCAACAAAATGGCATAGAGCTTTATAATATTATTTAATGAATTACTAAATGTGTGCACATGCTGAGAGAATATGACATAGCTTTATTTAGCAATTTAAAGGTTACTTAAACTTAAATTGAATATAAATCCCAAAACTTTACAGCTAGTTTCATACTCTCTCCATCACAATTTAAAAGTTATTTTGAAACTGGATACAGAATAAAAAAAGATTGAAGAAGGTGGGTTGTGTAGAAAAAGAGGTGAAGCTAGAAAGATAGAGATGGAGAAATATTAGGAGGAAAAAAATGTGAATTGAAATTGAGAACGATTTATAATTTTAAAAAAAATGAGTAGTTTAAAGTGACTTATAATTTGATGGAGGGAGTACACGATGAAATTCATCGTGACACTGGTACAATGCTAGGGCACTGCACCATAAGCTGGGTCTGGCTCCGCATGAGACATCAACCTCGGCACCCCGTGTTCTACACGACTACACGGGGCGTGGACCTTGACTTGAATCCAGGTCCAGGACAGTGACTAGAGCATCCTTTTTTAAAAAAAAATTATCTGGGTTTATCCTTAGACCATTGCACCTTATAAATAGTATAGCAACTACATACGCCCCCTGCAGGCTCTCACAAGCATCAATACACAGCTCGATTCTGGGAGATGGCGAGCAGCAGAGGTTTTTGGCCTTTTGCCCTGGCGACATGCCTGACCGTCCTGATAGCTTCCTCCCCAGCTCTCGGAAGCCCCACGCCACCGATCAGGGCTGTCGATCTTGGGGGCTGGCTGGTAGTGGAGGGGTGGATCACTCCCGAGCTGTTCAAGGGAGTGGACCCATTTCACTCATGGTTATCATCTCCATTGTTTTCTGTGTTATTTTGTTTCTGCATTTTTGAAGGGATTTGAACCTAGGACAGCTGTTATCATGTCCTAATTCCTTTTATTCTGAATAAGGGAGGAGGGTGTTATTTGTTTCTATGCAAATTACAGAGCTCCTCGAAGGCGCTATACATTTTTCAGTCCATATATCATGCATCTTTTATTATGATCAAACATATATCTCCTTCATGTTTTTTTATCTATGATAAAAAGGGCAGTCTAGCAAATAAACTGCATACAACATCATCACTTCTACAACCTCTGAAGTATGACTTTTGAAGCTGTAAGAAATTCAGTTTTGAGCAACTGCTTGGAACACAGTTCGACATAAATTTAATTCTGCATAAATCCATAATGGCATGTCACCTTGACAGATGGTTGTCGATTTAATTACACTTCCTATTCTGAACTCTGCTGTTCCTTAATTTACCACCTATACATATAAGCTACACAAGAAAAAATTAGAGCTCTGACAGGCACGCAGTAAAGAACCACCCTCTTCAGAACTGACATTTCACAGTCAAGAGCCCGAAATCGTCCGATTATCCATTCCTTGTACAGAACTTCACCACTCTTGTTAACCTGCCCTCCATCTTTCGTGTTCACTGGCCAGAATAGACGTAGTTGTATGACCGATCCCTTAATTTGTGCTTAAAGCCTCCGGTCGGTCCCTCCCCTGGCTCTAGGCTCAGTCAAGCACACCAACAAGCACTGATATTTTGGTTCCACGATGTGCTTGTTCTGTTTGTCTCGGACGGTGAGAATAACAGAAGACTTTATACCATGGCTTTTGTGGAGCTTATAATTGGTTTTGTTTCTTGCCTTGCACGATGGCACGCATATCACCCTCTGGTCTGTGACTCAGAAGAAGTTCTTGAGCGCTGCAGGTGGTGGCGGCTCGACTGTCGCTGCTGACCAGAGCAAGCCTGCAGAGTGGGAGACATTCAAAGTAAAAAATCTACTCCCCACGTTCTAAAATTGTCGTTGCCGGTTATTTCAAATAAACTATCTACCGACAACATGTTTTGCGTGTATCGCAATTTTGCTCCGCTCCTAAATTAAAATTTTCTTCTGTGTCCTAAACCCAATTATTTATGAAATGATAGTTACTGGTTCCTTGGTGCTTACTAGTGATTTATTTAATTTTTATCAGAGTGTTGTGAAAACAATATTTTATTGTGTACCCTATCTGAAGATTTTTGATAGGACTTAAGGTACCCGATTTTTCGGTGAGGTGATAACTATCGATTTGTTGGAGTCGACCCTCACGATCTGACTACAAACGAACATATCGTGTGCGACTTAGCAATCGTAGAACCAACTCCAAATGTTTATTGACCGTGCTAGACAGTAAGATCAATCGGATCACAAAGATTGATTTCTGCAAGTAATCGAAGAACAAGCAAGAATAAGATGTGGTAAATCAGGAATCTCTCACACTATGAGGTTCTCAAGGCTGTCTAACAGGTGGTCGTTGGACACAACTGAAGATCAGAAAGTTTACATAAGAGCTAGACTATAACAAAAGAAAACCAGAGTGTTTTGGCAGCGGCTGGGGCCTTTAAATAGAAGAAAGGATGACCACAGAGGTGTTGAGGTCGCCCTCAAACACTAAGACGCGCCCCTAATAAGCTCAACTTGATACATGGGCCAACGGCCAAGTTTAGGTGACGCAGTATCTTTTGTTTTCAAATGAAAATTGGCTCTAACTCCGATATGGTATGAAGATGAGGCTAGATCCATTGGAAAGTAGACGTGAGAAGCTTTCCAACAAGTACTTAAACATCAAAATCGGAGTTTGTTTGAAGTCGTGGTGGTCGTTAAAAACTGGTGTTGTTCAGGAGTCCGAGACCTTCCGGCAGGACTTCCCTTGCATTTGGGTCCTCTCCATTATTTATAAGCAGAATCACATAATTGATCTCACGTGCATGGGCTCAAGTGATTGGTCCATCAATGGTTGGAATAGAAGGTGTGGTGTCCTCGTCATCCTCCCCTTCTTGAATTAGAGTCGTCCTCGACGAAATAACTTTTTTATCACCTACATATGGCTTCAAATCTGCAACATTGAAAGTAGAAGAAACACCACATTCTGCAGGTAGATCAACTTTATAAGCATTATCATTAATTTTACACAATATCTTGAATGGACCATCAGCATGAGACATCAATTTAGACTTGCGCAAATTAGGAAAACGATCCTTCCTTAAGTATACCCAAACCAAATCACCAGGTTCAAAAGTAATGAGTTTTCTTCCTTTACTACCAGCAACCTGATTCTTTGCATTTGTGTGTGCAATGTTCTGTTTTTGTTTGCTCATGTATTTTCAGAATGAATTGGACATGTTTCTCGGCATCAAAATTAACTTTACCAGAAGGTGAAATAGATATCAAATCAACTGGTGTCGGAGGAATAAAACCATATACAATTTGAAAAGGGCACATGTGTGTGGTAGTGTATAGAACGATTGTAGGCAAAATTAACATGAGGTAAACAATCTTCCCAAAGTTTAAGATTTTTTTTCAAAACAGCTCTAAGCACGGTAGATAAAATTCTATTAACTACCTCAGTTTGACCATTAGTTTGCGGATGACATGTGGTGCTGAAAAGTAATTTTGTCCCCATTTTGTTCCATAGAGTTCTTCAAAAGTGGCTAAGAAATTTTGTATCACGATCTGAAACTATTGTTTTTGGCACCCCATGTAAGCGAACAAGTTCGCGAAAGAACAAATCAGCAACATTAGTCACATCATCACTCTTGTGACAAAGAATGAAGTGAGCCATTTTGGAGAATCTATCAACAATTACAAAGATGCTGTCCCTCCCCTTCTTAGTTCTAGGCAGTCCTAAAACGAAATCCATTGAAATTTCCTCCCAAGGAGCAGTAGGGATGGGAAGAGGACTGTACAAACTGTGGGGGTTGATTCGTGACTTAGCTTTGTGACAGGCGGTGCAGCGAGCGACAAATCTTTTCACATCACGTCGCATCTTCGGCCAAAAGAAATAATCTACAAGAATGTCCTCCGTCTTGTTAACATCAAAATGTCCCATGAGTCCACCTCCATGTGCTTCCTGTAACAGCAAAAGATAAATCGAACTAGCTGGAATTCATAACTTATTAGCACTGAACAAAAATCCATCATCCATAAAGTATTTTCTCCATGTTCTACCCTCTTTGCAATTCAAAATAATGTCTTTAAAATTAGGGTCAAGATAATACTGGTCCTTCACAGTTTGCAGCCCAAAAATTTTAAAATCCAATTGTGAGAGCATAGTGTAGCGACGAGATAAAGCATCAGCAATCACATTTTCTTTCCCATTCTTATGTTTGATAACATAAGGAAGAGACTCAATGAATTCCACCCATTTAGCATACCTACGGTTCAAATTTGATTGGGTACGAATGTGTTTCAAAGATTCATGATCTGAATGAATAATGAATTCCCTAGACCACAAGTAGTGCTGCCATGTTTGAAGAGTTTGAACTAGCGCAAAAAGTTATTTATCATAAGTGGAATAGTTCAAACTGACGCCGTTTAATTTTTCATTAAAATATGCTACCGATTTTTTTTCCTGCAATAAAACGCCTCTAACCCAATTCCACTAGCATCACATTCCAGCTCAAACATCTTAGTGAAATCAGGGAGCTGAAGTAAGGGTGCATGGGTCAACTTATCTTTTAAAATTAGGAAGGCTTCTTCTTGTGCTGGGCCCCAAGAGAAGGGAACACCCTTTTTTGTGAGTTCATTCAACGGAGCAGCAATGGTGCTAAAATCACGAACAAATCGACGATAAAATCCAGCAAGTCCAAGGAAACTTCGAATTTGCGTCACAGTGGTGGGAGATGGCCAGCATTGTATTGCTTCAATCTTGGTGCTATCCACTTCAATACCATGTGCTGTAACAACATAGCCAAGGAAAGAAACACGGTCTGTGCAGAAGCTACACTTAGCCAAGTTCTCGAAAAGACGTGCAGTTCGCAAAGCATCAAAAACAACATGCAAATGGTACAAATGGTCCTCCAAACACTTGCTATAGATCGGAATATTATCAAAATAAACAACCATAAACTTGCCTGTGAAAACCCGCAAAACTTTGTTCATTAATCTCATGAAAGTGTTGGGAGCATTAGTCAATCCAAAAGGCTTGACCAACCATTCATATAAACCAAATTTTGTTTTAAAGGCTATTTTCTATTCATCCCCCAACTTCATGCGAATATGATGATACCCACTACGCAAATCAACCTTAGAGAACAGAACAGCGCCACTTAGCTCATCAAGCATATCGTCTAACCTTGGTATAGGGTGATGATAGCGAATTGTTATGTTATTAATGGCACAACAATCAATGCATATACGCCATGAACCATCCTTCTTGGGCACTAACAAAACAGGAACAACACAAGGACTAAGAGACTCACGAATGTATCCCTTATCAAACAATTCTTGTATTTGACACTGAATTTTTTTTGTTTCCTCTGGGTTAGTGCGGTATGGCGCGCGGTTCGACAATGATGATCTTGGAATGAGATCAATCTAGTGTTCAATGCCACGAAGAGTAGGAAGACCAGCAGGGACATCATTCGGAAAAATATCAGAGAAGTCCTACAAAAGCTTAGTAACAGCTGGTTGTACAACAACAGGTGGCACATCATCAAGTGAGAACAATACATGTGTACACATATGAGCATAGTAAGGAAGACTAGCATCATTGCACTCATCACGATCAGCATGTGTGCCTAGCAAAACAGGAGCTTTTAGTTTAATTTCTTTTTGCAAATTTTGCGAATCACTATGTTTGTTCTCTCTGTTTGCTCTAGCAAGTTCATCCTTAATTATCTATTCTGGGGACATAGAATGCAAAATAATTTTTTTGCCCTCAAAGGTGAGTGAGTATTGGTTCGTGCGGCCATGGTGCATACAATCAGTATCGTATTGCCACGATCTACCAAGCAGCAAAGAGCATGCTTGCATCGAAACAACATCACAATCAACAGAATCATGATACGAACCCATAGAAAAGTGGATGCGTACACAACGTGTCACCTTCATCTTACCACCTTGGTTGAGCCATTGAATGTGATAGGGATGGGGATGCGGTCGAGTATGGAGAGCGAGTTTCTCGACCATATCTGTGCTTGCCAAGTTGTTACAGCTTCCCCCATCAATGACTATGCGAATAGATCTCTCTTGAATGACACCTTTAGTGTGGAACAGATTGTGTCGTTGGTTTTGTTCTTGTGGAGCGACCTGCGTACTGAGGACCCGTTGTACAACAAGACTCAAATACTTATCAGCAGCATTAGCAGCAACATGTTCTTCGTCCTGTCCTGTAATGTTAGTGGCAAGCAGAGCAAGTGTGTCTTCATCAAAATCACTAGCTGAAGAATACTCACCATCGTCATGAACAATTAGGACACGCTTGTTTGGATAGTCCCGTATGCCATCTCCATAGCCCTTGCAGCGATGACATTAGATGTCTTTTGTGCGTCCCGTGGAGACAACCGAGTCGCTAGGTGCTGGATTACCTAGAGGAGGTCTGGTCATTGTTGGAGTGGACAAATATGGTGTAGAAACTCGTGTTTTGCTGCTGGCAGGAGATGGTGATGCTGACTGTGAAGTAGTCGACGGTGTGAATGGCTTGAACGTTGTGGTCTGTCCTGCAAAAGAGTTAGCTCGTGTCGTCGTTTGTCGTCCCTGCACTTGACGTTCAGCTTTACAAGCAAGATGGAATAAACGCGTGATATTGTGAAAGTCATAGAAATCAAGAATACACTGAATGTCACGGTTTAGTCCACCCAAAAAAGTGACATTGCCGCATTATCATCCTCAACTAAGCCACAACGAAGCATACATGTCTGTAGCTCTTGAAAATACTCCTCAACAGATTTTGTTCCTTGATTCAACCGCTGCAGTTTGTTAAGCATATCTCTAACATAGTATGATCGAACAAATCTATGACGCATGCATGCTTTTAAGGCCTCCTAAGTGGTTGGGATGTTATTAGGATGTTTGCTGCAATGTTCACGTCACCAAATGGAAGCAAAATCTGTAAACTCACTAATAGCAGCCCTAACTTGTGAAACAGTGGGAACAGCATGGCATGCAAATTTTTTATCAACAGCAAGTTCCCAATCAAGATAAGCATCAGGATTATATTTGCCATTAAATGGAGGTATATTAGCAAATGAATCATCATGGTTACGTACCACATGGCGGTTGTTTTGTTGAGATTATCCGCGCTGATTTGCATTCTGGCGACGACATTCTCGATGGTTGTTATTGCGGGGAAGATCTTCCTGTTCGGTGTCACCACCATAATTAGCCTCCACATGTTCATCAATCTCACTATGGGCAGCTTGTTGTTGGACGACATTTGCAATTTGTAGGGACATCACCTCAAGCCGCTCTATAATGGTGGCCAGGTTGGTGTTGGTGGTGGCTTGTGCTGTCTTCATTTCAGCAAGAGTGGTACCTATTTCAATTTGACTAGTTTCTAATGTACCAAGGCGTTTATTTGTTACATGAATATCTTCTGCTAATCCATTGACTTGCAGCTGTACTTGTCGCTCAAAATGCATGATGATACACCTGGTACGAGGAGAATGTGGATACGCCTTGTCGAATGCCTCCGTAGGTCTTGCCATTGTTAGCAACAAAGTAGAGAAACAAATGCGTGCTCTACAACTACTAGGATGTGGATCACTCGGTCGGAACCACTATCATGTTCTTACCATACAAGGAAGTATGACTTGCAGCCAACGGTGTCAACCAGTGGAACTTGGTGGAGCCATTGCCAAGGACACAAACTCTATTTGCTGTAGAAATCTGTGGAGCTAGGGCAGTTTCACTTTGTAGCAAGGGTTAGCACAATCAATTTAGCAAATGCAATGTTGAATAAGTGCTCAAAATTTCAGTACGAGTTGCTGCTATAAGGAAGAAACGTAGCAAATGGTGCGCTAAGAAAAATGTGACTTGATGCAAGCAACGGAAATATTCTTACACCAAGTACAAGGAGAGACGCTAGTTGACTACGTAAGGTAAGGTACTGTAAAGTAACAAATTCCTACCCTATGTAATATGCAACAACTAGTCTCAAAAGATGAACAGACGTTTTTTTATAGTAGATATTAGAGCACTTTTGTTATTGCGATGCGCTCGGGTGGATTTTCGTGGCAAGGTCGGATCCGTTGGAAAGATAACGCCCTAAACTTTCCAGATTGTGCTCAAACATACCAAACAAGGAACGGATGAGAGAGATATGGCTCTTTCCTTTCGCAACAAAAATCAAGTAACCGAATCTGTTATTTTCAACAAATTTGGATCTTGATTTGATTTCGTGGATTGCACCCTGATTATGGAAGATTGTTTCCTGATTTTCCTTGATTATTTCCAGATTTCGTGAGATCAAGGTTTCCAGATTTTTACAGATTGCATCCAGATTTTTGGAATATAGAAAGTTGAATGAGATGATTATGGAAAGTAAATATACGGTTGAAACAGCAACTCTAACCGATCAAATGCAGCACGAACTCAACAAAACAAACTACTAAAAAGAAGATGCAAAGGCCAAAAGGTCTGGGACAGCGGAAACAAATCAAGTATTTTTTTGGCTTTTTTGTGGAAAGTAGGAAAAACAAAATAAAACTAAAGACAAGAGCGAGAAGATCTCAACAAGAAACCTGAAATCTGATACCACTTGATAGGACTTGAGGTGCCCGATCTTTCGGTGAGGTGATAACTATCGACTTGGTGGAGTCGACCCTCACAATCTGACTACAAACGAACAGGTCTTGTGCGCCTTAGCAATCGTAGAATCAACTTCGAATGGTTATTGACTATGCTGAACAATAAGATCAATCTGATTACGAAGATCAATTCCTGCAAGCAATCGAAGAACAAGCAAAAACAAGATGCAGCAAACCAGGAATCTCTCACAATATGGGGTTCTCAAGGCTGTCTAACAGGTGGTCGTTGGACACAACTGAAAATTAGAAAGTTTGTATAAGAGCTAAACTATAACAAAAGAAAACCTAAGTGTTTTGGTGGCGGCTAGGACCTTTAAATATGAGAAAGGACGACCACAGAGGTGCTGAGGTCGCCCTCAAACCCTAGGACGCACCTCTAATGGGCTCAACTTGATACACGGGCCAATGACCCAAGTTTAGATGACGCAGTACCTTCTGTTTTCAAATGATGATTGGCTCTAACTCTGATATGGTATGAAGATGAGGCTGGATCAATTAGAAAGTAGACGTGAGGAGCTTTCCAACAAGTACTTAAACATCAAAATCGGAGTTGTTTGAAGTCGTGGTGGTTATCACAAACCGGTGCTGTTCAGAAGTCCGAGACCTTCCGGCAGGACTTCCCTTGCATTTGGGTTCTCTCCATTATTCATAAGCAAAATTACATAATTGATCTCACATGCACGGGCTCGAGTGATTGGTCTATCAATGGTTGGAATAGAAGGTGTGGTGTCGTCATCAATTCTAAGGGACTCGTGGTATTTTATCAGTTTGTTATGGTATGTGGTTGCGTGGTGAGTTGAGGAAGTATCTTCAACGCGAATGATATTCTCTCCATCTCAAGTTTTCTTCTAAACACATTTTCCTTGAAGAGTTTTAAACACTACTTATAATTCCTCAACTTTCCACCGTTTGAACCGAGCTTGCCTACTACTTACAGTTTACTCTTTTGATAGCTTTGGAAAATGGAGAACTCCGACAACATGTTTAAAATTCGTGTTAATAACAAACAGTTCATGAGCATTATTGATGATAGGCAATTGGTCGCAACGGTGACATCGCCCCGCCAAGCTGATAAATTTCAGATCATAAGGAACAAGGACAATACAGATAGAATTCGGATCAAGGCACCAAATGGCAAATTCTTACAGGTTGACACACTATCTACTGCACCAAACAATGTTTCATTGCTAAATTATATTGGAAAAAGATTATTTTACTCACCTGAACAATTCACTTTTTCCACTTACCCCCCTAAACATAATGAATTATTCAAGTGAGTAAAATAGAATTTTCCCAATCATATTTTATTTCCCTTACGTACAATTGCTTACTTTTGTAAGGAATATCTTGTCATTCAGTTACTAAGTATTTCAAATATATTAACCATTCAATATGTCAAGATCTTGTTTTGATGATTCTTCTTTTAACTAGGCTCAGCAGTCGGGTTCAGTAACTGCAAATAGTGAACCAATTGGAAGTTGGAGTGACAGTGATCCATCTGTTTTTAACATAAAAATAACAAAACAGTTTCAAGGAGACACCCAGTTGTGCAGTTTCTATGGAGCAGAAGAAGCTGTAGGCAAGTTACAGGTATGATTTTTAAGATCTCGATATAAACTAGCTATTACGGTTGCTTCGATTATAATACTTCAGCTAGGGTATTGTTATCCTATAGTGTATCCAACAATAATCGTGTTTCATGTTTACCAAAAATCTGGAATTTTCCAGATCAGAATTCTTAAAGAAAGTAATATGTAATTTTAGTCGATGACATGCATCATTGCAGGATCATTGGAATACTTATAGAGTAGAAGATGACTTCAGGTTTATTTCATCAAATGGACTGAATGCAGTACGAGTCCCAGTTGCATGGTGGATTGCAAAAGAAACAAAGTCCCCGTCCTGCCATCCTCCAAGTTATCCTGGCTATCTAGCTACACTGGACAAAGCTTTCGATTAGGCAGAGTAAGTGAAGCAGCAACTTTTTATGTCAATATAATTGTAAGGACCACATCTTTTAGTATTATATATGCTGTCGAATTATGCTTCAGATGCAACATAAATAAATGCAAAAAAATCTACATATGTTGTTCACATTACATATATACAGTAATTTACTGGACCACTACTTCCTTGTGGGGAACATTTTTGTAAGATAGTGATGAAGCAATATAAATTCTATTCTGAAAAGGGTCTACCACCCTTTCTTTTCAAAAGAAAAAAAATTTGCTAGAGCTGAGGCTTGCGATTCATCCTTTTGCTGTTTTTGTGCAGTAACAACAACTTAGGTGTCATTGTTGATCTTCATGCTGCGCCAGAGTCACAGAATGGGAATGAGCACAGCGCATCTCGAGATGGTTCCATTGGTTGGGGCACAAGCGACCAAAATATTCATGAGACTGTAGAAGTAATTGAAGCCCTTGCAGCAAGGTGAGATGCGACGTTCAACGTAACGAATATTTTGATGAATCCAAATTTAAAACAGCGTTAAACTTTAAAAAAAAAATGCAATATTGGTTTCTAGTTAGACAACGTTGTTAATGTTTGTCCTTTTAATAACGTTGCAATCAAATTTGTGAGCTCATCTACAAAATTTGAATCCAAAAGAATCCTTTTTATATCTTTGAGAAGTGGGTTGGCTATATTGGTGTTGTGGTCTGTCCAAGAATGTATCAAAAACCAACACCAATGATTCGGTGAACTTGGCAGGTATGCTTCAAGGAAAAGTCTCCTAGCAATTGAGCTTCTAAATGAGCCATCGCAAGAAGTTGATTTCGAGGCGCTAAAAAAGTACTACCAAGCTGGTGACGACGCAGTCCACAGGCACGTACAGCGTGACGATGTTTTTGTGATCATGTCAGGACGACTCATGGATAATGGTGCCACAGAGATTCTTGACTTTGCGAGCAGATTTTCGAAATGTGTTATTGACGTGCACTGGTACAATAGTTTTGACCCCAAGTATGCCAAGATGAGTGCGCCGAACAACATTGATTATGTGAAGACAGTACGGGCTAAGAAACTGAAGAGTTTGATGAGGGCAAATGGTGCACTTGTATTTGTTGGTAAGTTCAAAACGTTTAGGTCTCATTGAAGGAAAGTTTTCCTATTTTTGCTTTTTTTTTTTTTTGAAATTGAACTGATTCTTGTAAAATTGCTGCATAATTTATATGAAAATTCTGCATTTTAAAGAGCCTTTATAATTACTGGATTCCTTTGTTGCCGTTAGCAAATTGGATTAATATTTTCATTAAACCTGTCACATCCAATCAGATAAAAAAAAATTTGCTGTCACTAAAAAATTGCAGTCAAGTGAATAAATATCTGTAATTACTGTAACTTGCCTGAAGTATTTTATGAAGTCTTGTTGTCCTTGACAAAATTAAATTCAGTGGATGTACATTGTGCCATTCAGATTTATAATTCTGCAGAGAGCAACAAGTACTTCTTTAGTCTATCGATTATATAGCTAGCTATAGGTGAAAGTTGTGGTTCTACACCTTGTGACACAAATTTCTTAATAAGTAACCAGGGTCAAGATCGAAACTATACATAGTAATTCATGTTGCCATTTGATCATGATGGGCTTGAGTTCCTGCAGTATTTAGGCACAATGGACACAGACGCTTACTCCCTCCGTTCCCTCCGTTCTTTGATTGATATTGTAGTTGACTTTTAAATTTAACTTTGATCATTCATTTTATTCAAATTTTTTGATAAATTTTATATATTTTGATATCATTTGATTTATCTTTAAAGTTATTTCAATCACAACTTAAAATTTTACACATTTAAATAAATTTTTTGAATAAAATAAATGGTTAAAGTTGATAGTAAAAGTTAATAACGACATAAATTTAAAAACGGAGGGATTACCTTTTTGACACAGGATAGAGGCATTTGTCTCTGACACAAAGAAATGGACACTCGGTCCTCCATAATGGAACAAGCACAGCGCCAGTTTGCAGTGCACCTTGATATGCAATTGGTTTCTATCTTTTCCCCGTGTGTGTTTGTGCAGGCGAATGGAGCGCATATTGGGATGTCCAAGGCGCATCAGACAAGGACTACAAAAGCTTTGCGACCACCCCAGATGGAGGTGTATGGCCAGGCGTCGTTTGGTTGGGCTTCCTGGACCTACAAGAATCGTGATCGCAACTGGAGTCTCAAGGACATGATCAACGCCAACATTATTGCAGTGCCGCGAAGCTAGGATAAATTCGCATATATTCCACTACAGTAATTTACTATCGTTAATGTTGCGGCAAAAATAAATAAATGATGTGCAAGTGTTACTTTTGCTTGAAACATCAAGCCGTAGTTTCTGAACGCGTTTGTGATATCATGTATTGTACGTCCATCAGTGGCGTCAGTCACATTGGGGTTAATGTGAATCTAATTTTAATCTGATCACACTATATCATTTCTATCTTTTATCGACTATTTCTAAAGAGCAATTGTCGCGTGCACCACGCATCACGGTAATTTGTCGACTACACTATGAGATTTTGGTGGCAAAAATATCATGTGAATCGTGCACCACGCATCACACTATACCATTTCTATCTTTTATCGACTATTTCTAAAGAGCACTTATCTGTTTCAGAAGAATGACATGTTATTACAGGCCCCTCCCCCTCGCGAGCCTTGGCTAAGCCCATGTACGGGTACGGGCGGGGCCTCGCTTGGGCTTACAGGACCTAAGTAAACCATTATCTCTGAAACAGATGAACTGCGAACAATTTTCACAGGAAGGTGTGCTGTCGCCTGCACCGTCACAATTCATAGTGTAGTCGCATCAGCGATTTGTAAATTCGTACTTAAGTCACAATGTGTCCGCTGGAGTGGATTGTATCTAAGTTAAATTGAGCAAAAGCTCGTTCTGTTAGTTAATTATTCATAACAGAACAGTAGCCATTGAATCAGTCTATATGAGTAGCTAGGGTCATCATGAACTTATATATTGGAGAAGAATACTTCAATATGAGTTGACGACGTCACTATACATGTATTATCATCGTTTTTGTACCACATGATATTTTGTCATGTGAATTGACTACTACACTTGATAAGCCCATCTGAATAGTCGGCTCCGTTTTCCCAACCTCCAAATGTAACACTCCGCGCACACTGAAACTATCTTGATCTGAAAGAGACTTCGAGTCACCAAGACTGACCACAGACCTAGCTATTCAAAAAAAATACAAAGTAAATGCTGTACATGGTTATAATCACTACAACTACCAAACAGCCACGACGACTTTTATGCTCTTTTGTAACAAGAGATTGACAAATGTGCCCCAAAGACCCTGTTCTCCTTTCTTGCAAGCAACGTCTGCATCATGTATCAAAAGGATCAATACTGCGAAGATCCAGAGATGACGCTTTTCCATGGAACTCAGAGCAATCAATCATTCTTCACGATCCACCCCATGGAGCTGGCGTGCCGCGAATGCAGGCGTTCGTCTTTTCATGAACCAACAGTTCCTTCGTGCCTCCATTATTTTATCTCAGTAATTAACCACCGTCAACAAGCTAGTCCACATAGTAGCATAGTGGTCAAGTCTGGCAGACTTACCAGCACCGATGGTGTCTTCTTTGGGTACGAAAAACTTGCAAGTCGTCATTGATGCTGAAGAAACGTAGGAGTGGTTAGCAGGGGTCGTCGTTGTCAGGTGACACTCATGGTTTGTCAGTTGTCACTGCAATTTGGTTTTCAGTTGTCACTGCAATTTGGTTACTGTTGATGTTATAATCCGGTCCGGATCAACACACCGTTCGCACATTCGTGTACGAAAACGTCTGCGCTAATTCAACGTTAGTTTTGCACAGCACCTAGACAATCTTATCTCGAGAAGGACCTCGTCTGAGGAGGATCGTCTTAGGGGTGATCCGGACTCGGTTAGTCGAGCTGATCACCTTCAAATGTCATCGAGACAAAGGAAGAACAACACGAATGGTCGAGTAAAAAGATTAGAATTTGGAGAAGAATGCAATGTAAAAGCAAATGATAAGTTCGATTGGGATACCCCTCAACTAGCCATGAGCATCTGTGTTTTATAGAGGTGGGATGGTATTGTCTCATAGGGCAACAAATCTCTCCAGTTTGAAAAGAAATTAGAATCAATCTGCTGAAAACTTTTTAAAATTGATACCACCGGAGTGTCCAGTAAAGTACCGGATACTCCGGTGACCGGAGCCTCTGATAGAATACCGGAGTGTCAATAATTTCAGAAACCCGAGAGGGCTCACCTGAAGGTCCGGCAACGTGCCGAACATTCCGGTGAGTTCCAAAGCTCCAATCCGAGACGGCTTGTCGGATAGTCTGGAATGTTGCCGGAAGCTCCGATGGGTTGAAACTTCAAAACCAAGAGGGCCTGCCAGAGGGTCTGGCATAGTGCCGGATACTTCGATGTCGGACAGTCCGGCATGTGGCCGGACACTCTGGTGGGCCAAGTACCCGAAGCCGAGAGGGCCTACCGGACCTTTAGGCAGGGTGTCGGACACTCCGGCGAGCTAGGTATCCCAAACCCGAAAGGGTCTACCGGACCCTCCGGTAGCCCTGTGATTTTTAGGTGTCAATAGATACCCCTTGTTTTTTATGAAGTTCCTGCACCATAAAAATTTAAGCACCCAAAAACCTCTAAAGAGGATTGTTCTCTTGACTCATCGGCCTTTGTACCAATCTTAGCAACGATATTCTTCATATCAACCATTTTTCTCTTTTGCTTCTTGCTATACACTTGGATAATACTTTTTCGAGTATCGGTCGTTAAGGGCACTAGGTAATGATCTGCCGCGAACATCCTGCAATATGTATGCGTTTCCGGCAACGACTTTCACTACTCTATATGGCCCCCGAACCTGTTGCTTCTTGAGCCTACGAGCAAAATAGTTTTTCAAACCAAAACGCCTTATCAGTGAGCTCATCAATATTGTCTAGCATTAAAGTTCTATACTCATCGGTGGATAAGTCATTTTGTTTAGCTAATCTTAGAGCTCCTAGATTTACCTCGACAGATAAAATGGCCTCTTGTCCATACACAAATTCATAAAGTGTTATCTTATTTGCCCCGTGCCTAGATATCCGATGAGCCCACAAAGCCTCCGATAAGACTTCATGCGACCTATTGGGATGGTTCTCTGTCTTTTTTTTAATGAGTTTGATCAATGTTTTATTATTAGACTCAGCCTGACCAATGGCCTAAGCATAATATGAAGATGAATTGAGTATTTTAATCCCGTAGGATTCGGCAAACTCTTTAACATGACCGGACGTAAAGGAAGTATCTTGGTCACTAGTTAAAGTTTGCGATATGTCGAATCTATGAATTATATGCTCGATAAGGAACTCAATTACCTATTTGTGTTTCATATTCTTGAGAGCCACCACTTGATCCATTTGGTAAAGTAATCTGTTGCTACAAATACGAAGCGGTGCCCCTTCTAAGAGAGGGATGTATTTGCCCTATGAAGTCTAATCCCCATTCTCGGAATGTCCATGGCTTTATGATGTGGTTTGTTATAGCAGCGGGTGCCAATTGAATATTTCCAAACCTTTGGCACTCCTCGCATCTCTTGTAATAATGAAAGCAATCGGTAATCATGATTGGCCAATAGAACCCGGCTCTTCTTTATAACCATTTCATTTTCGGAGCCGATCAATGCGTACCACAAATGCCTTCATGAACTTCTCCCATAGCCACTTTGGCCTTATCATCACTTAACATTTCAAGTGCAAACCGTCATCCGTTCGGCGGTATAAGTCACCATCAACCAAAGTATACTTGAAAGCTACATGTCAAACCTTCCAATCCACACTTTGCGTTGGACTACGAATGTATGAGACTATGGGTGACCTCCAATCAAGCGATTCGACACTATCACGGTTTGACGTGTTAGTATCCGAATTGTCTAGTTATATCACCTCAAGCATCAGTTTCTTAATAACTGAAAACTTGGCTTTACTAACATTGTAACCCGATGCTTGTTGTGCCAACTCATTGGTCTTACTGTTTTCTAGCCTAAGCACATAATGTATATTAAACTCATCCATCCTTCTAATGATGTGTAGGCATTTTTCCAAAATAGCATTCAACAATCTGTCTAAGCATTAAAAGTTTTCAGCAACTTGTTACACTACTAATAATGAATCGCCGAAAGCCTAGACATGTATAACCCCCATAGACTCTAACATCCCCAACCGAACAACAACGCTTCATATTTAGCTTATTTATTAGTGCAATCATACTCTAATCAGTTTAAAAATTCAAAATGTGCATCATAAGGAGAAACCAAAACTACACCAACACCTTGACTCTTTTTGCAAACCGATCCATCAAAATACAAATTTCAAGGGGTAAAGGTAATATAACCAACATCTAGATCATATTCTAAATCAATTCGATGTTCAACAATAAAATTAGCAACAATTTGGCCTTTCATAGATTTCAATGATTCATAAGCTAAATCATATTCGATCAATACATAAGCCCATTTACGAAGCCTACCACTAAAAATCGGCCTATGCAACATATGTTTGATAACATCGATTTGACAAGCAACCACACTAGTGCTAGATAGCAAATAATGTCTCAACTTGGTGCAAGCATAATACAAAGAAAATCATAGTTTTTCAATAAGAATGTACCTTGTTTCCGCATCCACCAACCGTCGGCTCACATAGGTGAACACGTACTCCTTCCCTTCGGCACCAACCACATCATCTTCCATCGCTATGTAAAGATGAAAAGGGACTCCTCCCTTAGGCGCCCTAAAAACCGGCGGTAAATACAAGTATTTTTGATCCTCTCAAATGCTTCTTACTATTTTGCCTCTCAAGTGAATTCGGCTTCATTCTTTAGCCGAACAATAGGAGTAAATGCGTTAATCTTTCTCGACAAAATGGATATGAACCACTAAGTAATTCACATTTTACTAAGAAGCTTTGCAACTCTTTTTTACATGTAGGCGCGTGCACATTCCTAATTACCTCTATCTTTTTAGAATCTATCTATATGCCCTTTTCATGAATGATGAAGCCTAAAAACTTACCGTCGATACACTAAAAACACACTTGCGCGGGTTCATTTTTAAACCAAAACGGCGCATCTGGTCCAAAACGAGTTGCAAATCAGCCAAGTGAGAATCTAAAGCGGCCGATTTGATCACCATATCATCTATGTAAACCTCCATGATGACACCAAGCAAATTATGAAAGATAAAGTTCACGGCTCTTTGATATGTGGCACCCACATTCTTTAACATAAAAGTTATGACAACCCACTCAAACAATCCTACAAAACCAAGACAGCTAAAAGCAGTTTTAGACATATCCTCTTTGGCTATGAAAATTTGATTATATCCCGTATTACCATCAAGAAAACTAATAACTCTATAGCCGAAAGAAGCATTAATCAACATATCGACTATAGGTATAGGATACTCATCTTTAGGAGTGGCTCTATTCAAATTTCTGAAATCAATGTAAACTCTAATCTTACCGGTGTTCTTTTTCACAGGCTCAATGTTGTATATCCACTCCGCATACCTGCAAGGTCTTATGAATTTCACATCAAGTAATCGGTTAATCTTCTCTTTAATCCGATCATGTATATTTGAGTTGAATCTTCTCATCGGTTGCTTGAAAGATCTAAAACCATATTTTATTGGCAGCCAATACTTAACTAGCTCGCGGCTCAACTCGAGCATTTCATTATAAGACCATGCAAAACAGTCCACGTATTATTTTAATAAACCGATCAACTTCACCTTGTAATCGGCTTTCAGATTTTGGTTTATAAAAGTTAGTCTAGAATTATTATCGCTGCCAAGGTTCACCTCCTTAAAAGGATCGACCGATGTAAATCTTTGTTCTAGCTTAACCATATCCTCAATCTTCTCTATAGCTTTGCACATATCGTTCGTGTTGGATCGATAGTGTTCAACTCTGTTTTGCAACCAATCAACATTTGACTCCATTAAATCACATTATATGATTGAGTCGATTTTTCATCGGCTTTACATTGACGGATACAAAACATCTCTAGTCACACTAATAAAATCATAATCTGTCATGTCTAAGTCGGTCAAGCACTTGACAGTGTCTTGCGGCAAAAAAGGCGATTCGGTCATAGCAACACAAGCTGATATATCCGCATGAACAAGCTCTACATCATCACCAACCCATTGTATCAATAATTGATGCAATGTAAAGGGAACACATCTATTGACATGAATCCAATCACGCTCTAAGATCAATCTATAACTACCGTGTACATCGGCAACAAAGAAAGCGGTAGCCATGGTCTTGCTCCTAACGGTGAGCTCCATAGAAGTGACTCCCTTAGCCTCGTAGAGTCTTCCTCCCACACCGTTCAAAGTCATGTTGGTCCAAATAAGCTCATCATCAGCCTTACCTAGCTTTTTAAACAAAGAATATGACATTAGGTTAACAATAGCACTGTTATCTACAAGCATGCGAGAAATCGGTGATCCATTAATATGACTTATCACGTAGAGAAGTTTCAAATAGTTCTCCAATTCTTTGGGCTTTTCAAAGATAGCACACTTTGACCCAAAGTCAAATTGTGCCATAACCTCTTTTTCTTATACGAGCGAATAATCGAAAAGGGATAAGCAAATGGTGTTGGTGTCTATACCTTCTCGACACGTTGTAGGTTCGTAGTACAAGAGGTTGTCGTTGTCGAACTCAGACATATCAATGTCTTCCTTGGGCGAAGGTGCTGCAGCGTCCTCTCCAAGCACGGCGCCGGCCAGCCCGAGTGCATTAGGAGTAGCCACCGCTTCCTCCGTCACCGGTGGAGTGGGAGCTTCGAGCTCCTTAACTCTCCACTGCTTACTTTGAGAGACTATCGGTTTGATCTCATTGAATACCTCATCCCTCTTCTTTTCCGCCTCCTCCTCTCGAATCTTCTTGAGGTGCAGCCTTTGGAACTTTTTTTTTGAGTGTGGGTCAAGGCAGACGGACACCACCTCGATTGTTTGTATTTGGAGAAGCTCTTGCTGCTACTAGCTTCATGATTATGGGAGGCCTTTTCGATCCGACCATCCAAAGTGATCGGTCTCGTGAAGAATTCTCCAATTTTGACATCGGTTGTGCCGATTTTCACAACACCTCCGATGCGCTCTCTTGATGAACAAAAGTAGAAAGGGTAGGTTCATTACCTTGCTTTGCGCGCCACTCCTGCTTGGGCGTGGTGGTGGAGCCTCCTCCTTGAGCCTTGATTGGTCGAGACTCTGTTCGACCTAGAATAGGGCTGGAGAGCCTTGTGAAGACATCTCCCCTCAGTCCGTTCCACCCGGAATGAAATGGCGGGTATGGCATCGGTGGAGCGGGCATGGTGGCATCGACATTCATGGCCCCATGTATGGATGTCACTCCGGGAACGGCGGGCAAGACATAGGATGAAACCATGGAGGTAGCACTCTAAATCCATGAGGAGGAAGAGGAGCAGGTCTATGAACATCCGCGGTTTGCCTCGTCTCCTTTCTAGGTAGGCTGCCTCCCTTTGGTGGTGATCTTGGCCGCTTCATCTTTTGATTCTTGTACTTAACCATGAGACGGTCGAAGGCGCTTTTATGCCCCATCTTCCGTTCTGTGGCCTTGCCTTGATTTATCTTTCACTTGCCCACCTTCGGATTCTTCGGCTTTATCATCTTGGGCTGTGAAGTTTACCCCCGGATCTCGAGCCTTGGATGGTGTCTTGAAGAGATTCTTGACCATCGGGGGACTTCTTGAGACCACCTTCCTAGAGGCCCCTTTCTCACTCGAAAAAATAGGCATCTCCTCCTCGATAATCATGTTTTTCTCCTTGGTTGTATCGGTTTGATGAGGCCGAATCAACACCTTATGGTTGAGCTCTAGAGTGTTGATGGGGAACGGGTGCTTGTCGATCTGTATCTTTTTAATACTCAATCGTTCCTCATTAAGGTCCGATTGGACCTGTCGACAGAAAACATTGCAATCGTTAGTAGCGTGAGAATAAGAGTTATGCCATTTACAATATGCTCTATATTTAATCTTATCCGTCGGAGGTAAAGTATATGCAATCTTAATATATTCACCTTTGTGCAAATCATCGAATATTTTTTCACATTTAGCTACACCAAAGGTGTATTTCATATCGTATTTCTGATTCTTATGAACCGGTTTAAGCGAATCGCAAGCAAATGATTTGGCTTTAGAGGGCCAAACAAACTCGACAGCTAGAATGCCATTGGAATCATCATTGGAGTTAACCGAATCTTATTTCACGACATGCATGGTGTGATGGGTCTTGTAGTCATGTTTTATTTCTTTGCTTCAGCTTTTTTGAACCGAAGCCCTTTGTTGAAGGTGAGTGAGTGTAAGAAAATCGTACCCCTCCAACTTTTCTCTAAGACGCGACCGCAAACCACTAAAAGCTAGGCCGGCTAAATTTTTTTAAGAAATTATTAAATTAAAGCATCGGTTCTTAACATCTATAAAACGCCGAAGATAGTGAAAGATGGGTTCATCTTTTCTTTACTGAACCGATGTCAAATGTGACAACTTCAACTCGTTGTCCCCAGAACAAAAGTCATCATGAATTTACGCTCTAAAGACTCTCATGTGTAGATGGAGCCTGTGGACAATGAAAAAACCACAAGAAAGAGGTTCCGGTTAGCGATAAAGAAAACAAGCATACTTTTAATGCTTCGCTAAAACCCGCTTCTCCTAATTGTGCTACATATTAGCTAACGTGTTAAGTGGTTTTACTATTTTTGGCATGAAATTTGACGAAGTCGAACACACGCCATCCACTAGGATGGGACCAAATAAAAATATGAGGGGTACGGTTTTTGGTAAATCCGGTCTCTTCTCTTGAGATCTACCTCTAGCGTTTCGTGAAATTGTTTGTTCATGTTCTACTTAATGCGCGTCATATACTCCTCTATGTTGGCAATAGTTGACCTAGCAGAAGTACTAGATGGTGGAGGGTGTACACTCATTTTCATGGTACTAAATAGTTCATTAGGAACGGAGCCATGGGAGATACCCGTACTGCTAGGTGGGATAGGTGATATGATATATGCGACGGTACGGTAAGAGGAGCAAAATTAGCCAATTCGTTCAATCGGCTAGTGGCCGGATTGGAGATGCTAGTGATCAGCTCTACCTAGCGAGAGACACTACTAAAGTATTAGTTTGCACATGAGATGAAAAACTATTTTACCCACTAAACGAGTTCAACGGCAATGCCATACAGAGTTGTTCTATTCTAGACGTAGTGGGCGCCGATGTACTAGTAGGAGGGCCTATATGTGCAACATGAGAAGATGATGTAATACTAGCATTCTTAGATGACTTAAACATATTTTCATGAATCATGTATTGCATATTATTAATTAAGATTTTTTTTAGATCGGTAAAGTAATATGAAAGGTGTTCAAAAGTAACGGGAGTGTGCGAGGATGTTCTCACATTGACAGCACCTATGACCTCGTCGTCGACGACGGTCGGAAGAACGGGCTCCTTCATTTGAGAGATTGCACCTTGACGGTGCTTCTTGAAACACGCCAAATACTCATGCACCTCTCGCTCTTTCCGTGCCTTGCGCGCCTTCTCAGAAGCCTTCCGATGTTTTAGAAGCGCTTTGCTTGTATACTCGGGCAACTTCTTCGAGGACGGCTCGACGATGTTTGTCGTGAAAATGTTGGAGTTCATGGTAGAAAACGACGATTTAGTTTGTGCAACCGGAATCACTCGTTCCCAGTGGAGTAACCAAAAAGTCGGGTCTGGACCAACAACCGCTCGCACGTTCATATGCGGGAACATCCGTGTTTTTTCAAGACAGCACCTAGACAACTCTAACTCGAGAGAGACCCCGTCGGAGGAGGATCGTCTTAGGGGTGATTTAGGCTTGGTCAGACCAGCCGGATCGCTTTTAAACATCACGGGAATAAAAGAAGAACATCACGAGGTGTCGAGTAAAGAGATTAAAGTTTGGAGAAGAACGCAATATAAAGGGAAATGATAGATTCGATTGAGATACTCTTTAACTAGCCATGGGCCTCTGTTTTGTAGAGGTGGGATGGTCTTATCCCGCAGGGCAACGAATTCCTCTAGTTTGGAAAGAAATTAAAATCAATCTGCTGAAAATTTTTTAAAATCGACACCACCGAAGTGTTCGATAAAGTGTCGGATACTCTAATGACCAGAGTCTCCGGTAAAATGCCAAAAACATGTAATTTTAGTAACCCGAGAGGGCTCATCGAACGGTTCGGCACTATGCTGGATATTTCGGTGGGTTAAAAAGCCCCAACTCGAGACGGCTTGTCAGATAGTCTGACATGTTGCCGGAAGCTCTGGTCGGTTGAAACCTCAAAGCCGAGAGGACCTGTTGGAGAGGTCCGACATGGTGCCGGGTACTTCGATGCCGAACAGTTTGACATATAGTGAGACACTTCGATAAGTCTAAGTGACCGAACTTGACAGGACCTATGAGACCTTCCGGCTCTTCATTGCTGCCATGTTGTCCAAACCCAGCCCTTGGGAAAAAAAAATTATCTGCGGCCGGTACTCACCGCATCGCTCTGCAGCCCCGCTCTTGATTGCTGCCATGTGTTTACACTGACAGATCGAACGGTCCGTTGGATGCTAGCCGATTCAATTGCAGCCCACATCGGCTCGGCTCTAAGACGTAGCACACGACGGCTCGATCCCAAATCATCAACATGCTCGCCAGCGACTACGACAACCGCAGCGAGATCGGCAACGCCCGTGGCCTCCTCGACAAGATCTTCAACATCGCCGGCTAACCAATCTCATAATCTCTGGCCGCTGCACAAACCGCGACAGTCATCCTCAACCCCTCGCGCATCAAGGTCGTGCAGTGCTTGATGCAGATGATCAAGATGCTCGTCTACACGACGACTAGAAGGACGGGGAAGCAGCGCTAGCGGGAGGTGTGTTCACGGCAGCAACATCCATTCATCCATGATTACATCCTGGGTTCCAGCACGCGCGCGGCCACCTCATGTTGCGTCGGCTCGGCGCGAAGTTGTTGACGCGCCTTGCCATGGAAGCAGACGAGCGCGAGCAGATCGGCGGCACGGCACCGGCCGTGTGGTCGGCGTCATCCTCGACTCTTCCTCCGGTCAGGGTGGCCAGGAGTAATCACGATTGAGCCGTCGTGTGATGCACCTGAGAGCCGAGCCGTCATCGGCTGCAGCTGAATCGGCGAGCGTACCAAGCGGACCATTCCATTTGTCAGCCTAAACACGCGGCAGCCATCGAAAGCGGAGCTGCATTGTGACGCGCTGAGAACCGGCCACAGGGAATTTTTTTCCGCCCTTGGTAGTTCGGTTGGTGGCGAGCACATAAAACATACTCCTTCCATCACAAAATAAAATATGTTTTAGATTTTTAAACATCTCTTTTAGCATTCGTTTTATTCAAAAAAATTAGAAAAATTATTTATTTTATTATGAAATAATTTATAGAAGTACTTTAAATTTGATTTGTTTATTTTTTTATTTTTGTAAATTTTTTGAATAAAATGAATAGTCAAACGACAATTTTAAAAAGTCAAAAACATTACTTATTATTTATTTTATAACGGAGAGAGTAAGAGTACTAATTGACCTAGCATACATAACTGATATCAGAATAAGTAGGTTTATTTATCCTCGGTGACTACTCCGGCAATCGGCTATGGAGGATCCTGCTGCCTCATGAAGGTCCAAGGTGAGATCAAGGACGAATCTAAAATTCCACTTCGAGTGGTGCTAATTTTATACTAAATATTTTAATAAACTTTTCTTTATATAATTTATATAGTTTAATACATAACATTAAGAGAGAATCTAGACATAAGGGGGAGCACCCCCTGGATCCGCCCTACTGAGATCCATCCTGCCGCTGGCTCCCCGTTAAGATGCACAGGCAGCTCACATGACATGCCACTTTGCTAGTGTGCTCGTGCGATGAGCTAATCATGAGGAAGAAGAGACGTGCCGAGCACCGATTGGAAACTTGCCTGCCCGTTGTTCTCATGACTTATGGCTGCTGTGATCAGAGGTTGAGTGAGAATCCGGTAACTGAACAAAGTCTCAGGGATAGTTAAGAACATTCTGGAAGTTAGGGACCTGGTTTTAGATGTTTAACCGCCGCCCTACTGATAAGAGAGTACTCCGTATACAATTCTTTTCACTTTTATATGAGTTCCACTAAGATATACTATCTCCTCTTCTTTCACCTCTTAGTAAGTGAAACTTCAAAATCTGAATCATCGAATTTTGGAAAAAAAATAATTCATGCGATGTTTTTGTGAAATTTTCTTCCATGGACTAATATCTTTCTCGATGATGCCGTTTATTTTTAAAATAGTTACAACACATGCAACTTTTCATAACTTATTGATTCCCTTTCATTTTAAAAATTATTAATTATTTTAGTGCTTTTATTAAAAAATCATTCCTTTTTCGAAATCCGTGTAAATAGATGGTTTACATTTATTTAAATCTACCGTTGAATTTGCCTTTTATGTTTTGTTATGAAACAGAATTAACAAGATTCAGAGCCCTTATCAGTCGACAGTCCACTTGTTCAGTAAATCAAGGCACTAAAATGATCTCTTTTTTTTTCAAGAGAACCAATAACTAATGGGTTATTGGCTCAGGACGACGGAAATTTGTTCCGGAATGCACGCCGGCTGTCGCAGGTTCCGTCACATGGCGGTCAGTGGTCCGGCACCGTATATTCCCTATCCAAGATCTAAGATCCAAAGTCTCTATCCGACTTTTACGAAGTCAGATCAGGTCAGCGAAGTCAGATCAGGTCAGGCTTTCGTTTAGTCCTCCCCGCTGCGAACAAGAGTGCTTTTTAATGTATGCAAACTGTTGCTCACACGGCTGCTCTCCGGAAATTTAGCTTTTCAATTTTCGTACATGAGAAGGCAACTTACGCGAAATTTGGACTACTACAGTAGCACGAGAACGAAACGCAGCCATCAAGATCCATCGGGAGTGCAAACAAGACATTTATGATTTGTTTCGATTAGACTGACTAATTGTTTGTTGACTTAAAAAATAGTCATTTTTTTTAATAAGCGAACTAATAGAGGAAATAATTTTTAGTCGAACCATGAAATAATTTCATGTTATTCAAGTAGTCAATCCAAAGTGACTAATAAAAACTAACAATTTGTAGATACTGTAAAATTCTCTCTTATAAAGCCTGATCGAGATCATTAATTTTTTTCTACGTGGAAACTACCATGGAAACTGTGTTGAAAGAAATTGAGTTTAAAATATAATTTTTTACTCTCTCTCTAAGAAACTACCTCCATTGGGAGTACCCTTACAGGACTGGTCGATGATGAGGAGCGTCATTCCACATATGTATGAAAGCCGGTCGAGAGCCAACATCTAAGTATAAATTTTATGGATTATAATATATGTAAAATTTATAGACTATTATATGTAAAATTTATAGTAGATGTTCATGATGCGGCGTATCATACATGGCCTTGCCCACTCTAATATTAAATAAGACGAGAATTGTAACATCTCGAAATTTTCAAATTAATAAAGTGATGAGTTATCTCTAATTTTTCGTTTTTGCAATTATCATCTATCCCGAATTTTATTCCGTCTAATTCAAAATCCTTCTTTCTAAATTTTTTCGGTGCCAAAATAATTTAGTCCGCGTAATTTTTGTTGAGGCTAAAATAATTTTTTGAAATTTCTTAATTAATTTTTAGACCTCTAAATAATTTTCTTAATTATTTCTCTCAATTTTATCATCTCCCACCTACCCTCGTTCTTATCCTTTTCTAATATAAATACCTCTCTAACCCTATTCATAATCCCTATCTCATTGTCTCCGTTTTCTTTCTTCCAACGCAAGTTGGCCGAGAGAGTCGAACGAGCGCCATCTCCATTTTCCGCTTCACCTCGATCCTCGCGCCGTCAGCAGTGCACTCCGCTTCATCTGTGCGCCCGCTGGCCGTGAGCATCACCGCACGCCGTCCTCGAGACCGCGGTCTCGAGTCAAAGCCACGTCATCCTCGCCCGACACCGTCCACCGCCTGCGTCGCCAGCGCCAATCTCGTCCCCGCCTCGACCTCCGTCACCAGCAGTCGTCGTTACCGCGCGTCGCCGCGCGCGCCCCGGCTTGGAGCTGGGTCACTTCAGCCGCTCCAGCAGCTGCCTCGATCCACGCGTGGAGACCCCGTCGCCTCTGCTGGTTTTCCTGTCGCGCCGCTGGGTCCCGCACCTGTCACCGTCTCCGCCTCGTCACGCGCCACGCCGACCTTGTCGCCAATTTTTCCACGCCGTTCTGAGCAAGTTCCAGTACCAGTCTCCTGTCTCCGGTACTCTGCTCCAGTCAGATCTCCGATTTTCCAGTGCGTCGACTCTGCGGCTACGGATTCCATCTCTGATTTTTCGAGATCTCCGTGAGAATATTTCTCCTCTCTCAATTCCTTTTTTCTCTTCCATGGATTAATTATTTTGCGATTAATATAGTTCCTCGTGGTCTAGATCTTCTATGATTTTTGAAAAACTCCGTTTCATATCAGATGATCTCCAAAATTGTTCTGTTAATTTGTCTCGTCGCAATTGTCGTGTAGAATTTTTCGGAGAATGTTTTGCACACGTTTAGCCTAGTAGCTTCAATTTAGATTTAATTACTGGATTTAATTGTCACGTGCTTAGTGTCTGACCCTCTGTTTATGTTGTGTTTAGCTGGTATTCCAGAGGAGGAGTTCTGTGAGCCTGCTCAGTTCGACGACTCGGATCTCGACTTCGATCTTGAGCTGCCAAACAAGTCGCGTTTCTTGATCACTTTTGTACCCAGTATTTTAAACTGCATGTTTTGTTTGCAACCCTAATTTGCATGCTAATTATTTAAAATATGCTAGCAACATTTCTTTAGAATAATTATTTTATTTTTATGCTTAGTCGCATTTATTTTTATCTCACACCTATTACTCTAAAAATAGAATTTGTGTTAAATAATTTTGAACTGTGCTTTAAATGTGTGAGTTTTTAACTATTTAGCGAGGACAGGATGGAGTATGAGGAGCTGAGAGAGTTTTGGGAAGTCTCTGTGGGCATACCTGTTGCAGGTACAACGGTTAGATCTGAGCTAGGATCTTTTCATGAGATTTGTTGTTGGCGTTGAGGTTGGAGATAGTGGCTGCCCAGTAATTAAAGACCGAGTCCTTTGAGCCTTGTACGTTTAGTTGACAATCATACATATCACGTTACTCTGTATGGGCAGTGGCTTGATTTTGAAGCTTGCCGAGACTGGTTGTTTATCCGTGGGTTGGCGGTGTTGTGTTAGTGCGGCGTAGAGCTATGACTCTCCACATGAGATCGAGATACCTCACTTGATCAATGGTAGGCTCTTCACAGCACTAGGACCCGATTGGGTAGGCATTTGAGATCTCTATCTTGGAGGACAGATGATGTCAGTTAAAGCTTGTGGATAGGTCTCGTGTGTTCGTCGGGACTACGACGGTAGTTTTTGATGACGCTTCTCGTGGGTCCAGGTGCATAACCTCTGCAGAGTTATAATTAATACGCATTGCCACGTCCTTTTGGAAGGACACCCCCCTGAGTTGTGCTCCTCGTTGAGTAGTTTTGTTTTTCTTCCTCCTCTTCTATTTCAAAATATTTTTGATTTCGGCCTTTGAGCTGTGGTCGGGTGTGGAGATTACACCGAAATTTAAAATGAACCCCCATCTGAGATAACGGAGAACCCTGCGGGCAAGATAATAAAATTTGACAGTTTCAAAATAAAGCTTTCTTGCATCTTTAAAATAAACTAAAATGTTTCAAACTTGGGTTTAGCACTTGAGCCATGTCTTTACCTTTGAAACCATATGCATGCATATATTGCCCGACAGACGCTTCTGCTTGAGTGGATTGTCAAGCAGTCACAGCAGCAGCCCTGTGGTCATGCTCCTGCTCCTGACACAGCACAGTACCACCAGCCAACCAGTTCTTACATGGCTATGTTCCTGAGCATGAGGTCACTCACTTTTGACCGTGCAGTTGATCCTCTGGATGCTGACGATTGGCTCAGGGATATTGAGAAGAAGCTTGACCTAATTTAGTGCGATGATCAAGAGGCAGTTCGTCTGGCAGCTCACCAGTTGACAGGTGTAGCTGGTGCTTGGTGGGACACTCTTTACGTCACTTTTGACGACCCAGAGCAGTTCACTTGGGACGACTTTGTCACCACTTTCTGTGGCTTCCATATCTCAGAGGGAGCCATAGAGGCGAAGGCGGAGGAGTTCTGTAACCTTCATCAGGGAGGTATGTCTGTCACGGAGTACGCTCACTGTTTCACTCAGCTCAACCGCTTTGCACTTGAGGAGGTTTCGACTGAGCGCCGCAAGATGTACTAGTTCCGAAAGGGCCTACATCTTGAGATGCTCCCGTACCTGAATGGTGGTGTTCAGAGGAGCCTTCACGAGCTTATTGACAGATGCTTGGCTTTGCAGGTCTAGCTTTGGAGGTGTCACTTCAAAAGCTCGATCGGTTCAGGGATGCTAAGAGGAGGGCACTTGGTCAGGGAACCAGTCATGAGGCTTTTCAGCGTCAGTGCTTTAATGGTTCGTTCCAGCAGGGATCGGGATAGCCCACCTTCGCCCGTTCGACTGCTCCTACTCCAGCTTCAGTCCAGCGGCAGAGTTCGTAGAGTCAGGGAGGTGCCTTTCAGCAGTAGCAGTCCGCCTTTTGTTCGACAGCGGGTCAGCCCTCGATTCGCTGCTTCGAGTGTGGCCAAGAGGGTCACAAGGTGTTTCAGTGCCCGAGGCGCCAGTATAAAGGACCTGGGAGAGGTGGTGTTCAGTTTGCCACTCTCGCTAGGCCACCGCACCAGTCTGAAGGTCAAGGAGTGCGTTCAGCGCGCCGTGGCGCTGCTCGGCCAAGCGTCACGCGCAGCCGCCTGAACCACATCTCTATGGAGGAGGAGGCTCAGGAGGCACCTGACGTCGTTATTGGTGAGTTCTTGGTTCACTCTCACTTAGCGACGGTTTTGTTCGATTCGAGGGCTACTTACTCATTTGTGTAGTCGCGGTTGCGACTACACACTGTCTCTCTACCTCACTCTTAGCTATACCTACACTTACCAGTTCACCTCTTGGAGTTTATAAGAGTCGTGTTCAGTGTAGAGGTGTTCGGATGTTGATTGAGGGTGTGGTCTTTCTAGCCGATCTCATCGTCTTTCCCTCGCGTGACATTGATGTCATCTTGGGGATGGATTGGCTTGCGAGGCAGAAGGGAGTCATCACCTGTGCCAAGAGGGTTGTGTCGTTGGTTAACCACCACGTTGTTAGAGTGGTGTGCGCCCCTAGAGCGTCTAGAGTTTCACTTTCACTTTGCAGCTTGTAGGAGTTGTCTTTGGAGCAGATTTCAGTTGTTCGTGAGTTTTCGGAGGTGTTTCCAGATGAGTTGCTAGGACATCCTCCAGATCGAGATGTTGAGTTCGTGATCGATCTACTTTTTGGTACCGCGCTGATTACCAAGCGGCCGTACCGGATGTCTTCCCATGAGCTTGCTTTGCTTAAGGAGCACATCGATGAGCTCTTGAGTAAAAGGTTCATTTGGTCAAGTGCTTCGCCGTGGGGAGCCCCAGTGCTGTTTGTGAAGAAGAAAAAGGATGGGTCAATGCGCATGTGAGTTGACTACCGTTCTTTGAATGAGATGGCGAGAAAGAAGAAGGACCCTTTGCCGAGGATCGATGATTTGTTTGATTAGTTGAAGGGTGCGAAGTTCTTTTCCTCGATTGATTTGAGATCGGAGTATCACCAGATGAAGATTCGTCCTTCTAACATACCGAAGACTTCGTTCGTGACGAGGTATGGGTCTCATGAGTTCTTGGTCGTTTCTTTTAGACTCACTAATGCCCCTGCCTACTTCATGAACATGATGAACAAGGTGTTTATGGCTGAGTTGCATAAGTTCGTGGTGATTTTTATTGATGATATTCTCGTCTACTCTAAGTCAGCGGAAGAGCATGAGTAGCATCTGAGAGTTGTGCTTAGGAGGTTGAAGTCTCATTAGTTGTATGCTAAGTTCAGCAAGTGCAAGTTTTGGCTTGAGAAAGTTTCTTTTCTGGGCCATGTTATCACAGCTGAGGGAGTTGCCGTTGATCCTGAGAAGGTCAAAGCTGTTGTGGAGTGGGAGTCTCCGAGGTCAGTCTTCGAGGTGAGAAGTTTTTTTGAATTGGCAGGTAACTATCGTCGATTCATTGAGAACTTCTCCAAGATTACTAAGCCTTTGACCCAGTTGGGAGTGCCGTTTGTTTGGTCAAATGCTTATGAGAGGAGTTTTCAGGAGCTGAAGATGAGGTTGACATCTGCACCTATTTTAACCTTGTCGGATATTCATCAGGATTTCTAGGTCTTCTGTGATGCTTCTCATCAGGGTTTGGGTTGTGTGCTGATGCAGAATAAGAAGGTGATGTGCTATGCTTTGAGGCAGTTAAAGAAACATGAGTTGAACTGTCCAACGCATGATCTAGAGTTGGCAGTTGTTGTCTATGCTTTGAAGATTGGGCGGCACTATCTGATCGGCAACAGAATGAGATCTTCACCGACCACAAGAGTCTCAAGTATATCTTCACCCACTTAAAGCTGAATGAGACAGAGAAGGTGGCTTGAGTTGATTAAGGATTATGATCTTAACATTAACTATCACTCGGGTAAAGCCAATGTGGTAGCCGATGATTTGAGTCGTAAAGCTTATTGTTCTTCTTTGTTGTTTGGGCAGTCAGAGATTCTTGCAGATCTGATTAGTTTGGGAGTTGAGATTGTTCCTCAGGGTTTCTTGCACGAGCTCAGGTTGCAGCCGTTATTAATTGAGGAGATCAAGTCAGCTCAGAAGCATGATAGAGAGGTTCAGTCGATCTTGAAGAAGATGAGAAAAGTCAAAGCACTGGGGTTTTGTGTGGATCAGCAGGGTGCTTGGTGGTTTGAGAACCGTATCTGTGTTTCGAGAGTGCCAGAGTTGCGGAATGTTATTCTGAGAGAGGCTCATGACTCGAGATTTTCTGTCTATCTAGACTGCACCAAGATGTTCGAGGATCTGAGTACTCGTTTTTGGTGGGTTGGCATGAAGGCAGACATTACTGAGTATGTTGCCTTGTGTGATGTTTGCCAACGAGTTAAGGCTGAGCACCAAAGACCAGCTGGATTGCTGAAGCCATTGTCGATCCCTTCTTGAAAATGGGATGACATCAGTGTGGATTTCATCACAGGTTTGACGATGACGTCTCATCATCATAATGCTATCTTGGTGGTGGTGGATCGATTGACGAAGACCGCTCATTTCATCCCTGTAAATGAGAGATACTCAGTTGATCAGTTAGCCAAGTTGTACATTGATCACATCGTAAGGTTGCATAGTGCACCGAGGAGCATTCTGTCTGATCGTAGATCTTAGTTTCCTGCGAGATTCTGGAGGAGCTTGCATAGAACTATGGGTACACACCTGATGTACGGTTCAGCTTATCATCCTCAGACAGATGGTCAGACAGAGCGTGTGAACTAGATTCTAGAGCATATGCTAAGGGCTTGTGTGATCACCTATGGGCAGAGCTGGGAGGACAGTCTTTCTTTCGCGGAGTTCTCTTACAACAACAGCTTTCAAGACAGTTTCGAAATGTCACCTTTTGAGGCGTTGTATGGTAGGAGATGTCGTTCCCCGCTCATGTGGTCAGAGGTTAGTGAGAGGTCTTTCTTTAGTTTTGATTCTATCAAAGCTGCAGAAAAGAAGGTTGAGAAGACCAGAGAACATCTATGGGTTGCTCAGAGCCGTCAGAAGAGTTATGTGGATAAGAGAAAAAGGCCCCTTTCTTTCGAGGTTGATAATTGGGTGTATCTAAGGTGTCACCTCTCCGTGGCACGCGTCGTTTCTATGTCCGAGGGGCAGGTTTGTTGGTCCTTTTCGGATTCAGAAGAAGATCGATGAGCTTGCTTACAGGTTGGACTTGCCATCCGAACTGGCGAGTGTGCATCCGATGTTTCACGTCTCTCACTCGAAGAAGTGTCTTCGAGTGCCAGAGGAGCAAGTTGTCCCTGATGCTTTGAATATTCAGAACACACACAAGTACCTAGAGTACGCGGTGAAGATTCTTGATGAGGCATTTAAAGAAACGAGGAGGTCTAAAAAAGGTCTAATGGAGCAACCACACCGAGCGAGAGGCTACCTAAGAGAAGGAAGAGAATCTGAGGAAAGAGTTTTCCTATCTGTTTGAGTCCGCTTCTTGATCTCGAGGACGAGATCCTGTAAAAGGGAAGTCTGCAGCATCCCAAAATTTTCAAATTAATAAAGCGGTGAGTTATCTCCAATTTTTCATTATTGCAATTATCATCTGTCCCGAATTTCGTTCCGTCTAATTCGAAGTCCTTTCTAAATTTTTCCGGTGCTGAAATAATTTAGTCCGTGTAATTTTCGTTAGGCCAAAATTATTTTCCGAAATTTCCTAATTAATTTTAAAACCCCTAAATATTTTTCCGAATTATTTCTCTTAATTTTATCATCTCTCACCTACCTCTATTTTTATCCATTTCTAATATAAATACCCCTCTAACCCTATCCCTAATCCCTATCTCATTCTCCTCATTTTCTTTCTTCCACCGCAAGTTAGCCGAGAGAGTCGGACGAGTGCCGCCTCCGTTTTCCGCTTTGCCTCGATCTCGCGCCGTCAGCAGTGCGCGCCGCTTCATCCGCTCGAGACTCTGTCGCCTGTCACTATCCAGGAGCCGCGCCCTGACTCGTCGATTTCCGCGCGCCCGCTGGCCGTGAGCGTCGCCGCACGCCGTCCCCAAGACCACGCGTCACCGTTGCCGCTCCTGAGCCGAAGCTGCGTCGTCCTCGCCCGACGCCGTCAACCGCCTGCGTTGCCAGCGCCAGTCTTGTCCCCGCCTCGATCCTCATCCCCAGCAGTCGCCGTTACCACGCGTCGCCGCGCGCGCCCCAGCTTGGAGCCACGTCGCTTCAGCCGCTCCAGCGGCTGCCTCGATCCGCGTGTGGAGACCGCATTGCCTCTGCTGGTTTTCATATCGCGCCGCTGGGTCCCGCACCTGTCGCCGTCTTCGCCTTGTCATGCGCCGCGCCGACCCCGTCGCCGATTTTTCCTCGCTGTTCTGACCGAGTTCCTGTACCAGTCTCCGGTCTCTGGTACTCTGCTCCAGTCAGATCTCTGATTTTCCAATGCGCCAACTTCGCTGCTCCGGATTTCATCTTCGATTTTTCCAGATCTCTCCGGTGAGAATATTTCCCCACTCTAAATTCTTTTTTCCTCTCCGATGGATTGATGAATTAATTGCTATTCTAGTTGCGATTAATCTAGTTCCTCGTGGTCTAGATCTTCTATGGTTTTTGAGAAACTTCGTTTGATCTCAGATGATCTCCAAAATTGTTCCGTTAATTTGTCTCATCGCGATTATCGTGTAGAATTTTTCAGGGAACGTTTTGCGCATGTTAAGCCTAGTAGCTTAAATTTAGATTGGAGTTCCGCGAGCCCGCTCAGTTCGACGGCCCGGATCATGACTTCGATCCCGAGCTGCTAGGCAAGCCGCGTTCCTCGATCACTTTTGTACCTAGTATTTTAAACTGCATATTTTGTTTGCAACCTTAATTTGCATGCCAACTATTTTAAAATAAGCTAGAAATATTTTTAAGACGTGCTATTTACTGTTCCATAAATATGAGCCCTATGATTGCTTTAGAATAATTATTTTATTTTTATGCTTAGCCATGCTTACTCACACCTATCACTATAAAAATAGAATTTGTGTTAAATGATTTTGAACTGTGCTTCAAATGTGTGAGTTTTGTAAATAACTATACATAACTATTTAGCGGGGACAAGATGGAGTATGAGGAGCTGGGGGAGTTTTGAAAAGTTTCTGTGAGTGTACCTGTTGCGGGTACAACGGGAAGATTCTGGTTGGATCTTTTCGTGAGACTTGTTGGCGTTGAGGTTGGAGATAATGCCTGCCCCGACAGTTAAGAATCAAGTTCTTCGAGCCTTGTACGCTCAGTTGACAACCATGCATACTATATTACCCTGTATAGGCAGTGGCTTGATCTTGAAGCTTGTCGAGACTGGTTGTTTACCCGTGGGTTGGCGGTGTTGTGTTAGTGTAGTGTAGAGTTATGACTCCCCACATGAGATCGAGGTACCCCACCTCATCAGTGGTAGGCTTTTCACAGCTTCAAAACCCGATTGCTTAGGCATTTGGGATCCCTATCATAGAGGACAGATGACGCCAGTTAAAGCTTGTGAATGGGTCTTGTGTGTTGGTCGAGACTACGACGGTAGTCTCGATGACGCTTCTCGTGGGTCTAGGTGCATAACCTCTGCAGAGTTATAGTCATTGCGCATTGCCACGTCTTTTTAGAACATCCTCTGAGTTGTGCTCCTCGTTGAGTAGTTTTATTTTTTTTCCTCCTCTTGTATTTCAAAATATTTTTGACTCCGGCCTTTGAGCTATGGTTGGGTGTGAAGATTATAGTAGCATTTAAAATGAACCCTTGTTCAGGATAACAGAGATCTCTGCGGGGTAAAATAATAAAATTTGATAATTTAAAAATAAAGCCTTCTTGTATCTTTAAAATAAACTAAAATGTTTCAAACTTGCATTTAGCACTCGAACCATGCCTTTACCTTTAAAACCATTTGCACGCATACATCGTTGATAGGTAGTACGCGATTTTCTGAGTATTCGTACTCACGGCTTTCTAATTTGTTGCTTTCAGAGGATACTCTCAGTTTTGACTTCAACTATATCTTCGACGAATCGTCAAGTCCACTCCTGCGCTCGAGCTAGCCTGTGTGGAGGTTCGCTACTGTTGCCTTGTTGATGTTTCTAATGCTGCACATGATGGATTCTCGATAGTGATCTATTTGCTCTAAAATATTTTCAGCATGCGTGCCGATAGACCCTTTAGAGGATGTTACTCTAATAAATTTACTTTGACTTGCTATTTTTTATTTTTATTTCTTGTTTAATACTTTTTTTATAGTTTTTTGATTGATCGCTTGTGATGTCGTGTTTGTCAACCTCCTGAGAAGATCGAAAGTTAAAAAAACCTGATCTTTACAAGAATAGTACAACTATTATTATATGTAAAATTTATAGTAGATGTTCATGATGCGGAGTATCAGGCTCGGCCTTGCCCACTCTAATATTAAATAAATCGAGAATAGTACTACTGATCGGTGCCAGACAAGATTCAAAGTTGGAAGACAATTAACTTATGGATTTATGGGTCGGTACTCGTCCACATGGACCATGACGACGTGAATTCTGACTGAGCCGTAGACTTTCTATGGCACGTCGTTTTAACGCCCGAAGGACATGGATTAATGGTACAGCTAACTTGGATCACAAGTTCACGACAAAAGTTAGTATTCTTTGGGAGTAGGTAATCTTTTTTTTTTATTAATGCAAGTAGGTAATCTTAGTTGTGAGTGAATTGGACCTTTTACTCTAGCAGAAAAAAGAACCTCAGAGTTCTCTATCCTATCAGAATTAGCCCATGGCATTGTTAAGAATCCCATAAGTGGGATATTATGGGCTAATACCAAAGGTCATTGGACCATACCTAAGGTCATGTGACCATATTAAAGGTTTTTTACTCCTCTATAAATAGAGATCCTTTGTACTCATATGTGAGATGATGATGGATAAAAAAGGGACTGGAAGATCTATTTATACCTATGTTCATGTATTAATCTTTGGGATATCGGAAAGGGGAACGATTTTTGATCATCTACTTACGTCTCTTTTTTGAGATCGGGTATGAGAATGAATCTCGGTGGATCTAAGACGAAGACTATTCTTAACACGTTATCAGCATCTTTGCTCTTCAACTTGGTACGTTGTTTGTTGGGTTATTTTTTATTAGGTGGATTTCGCTCGTGATGCTAATATTAATTCTTTTCCCCTTTGATATGAAATTTTGCGACTTCTTCGTGGCCGTAAGTTCACTATTATACGTGAGTGCATGCAACGACCAAGAATCTGGATGGACCATGCATATGTACATTGGACAAACTGAAGGGATTTGAATTGCCATCACGCTAAGGCAAAATAGATTGCTCGTCATGACAGCTGCTACAATCTTCAGTCATCGCTAGTCATCAGCCGGGCAGGTCTTCGACTGTGCCTATTGCCCTACGCGGCAAGCACAAATTAAAACCACGACGCCCAAACTACGGTTTGTTATTTGTTAGTCTGTTTTGAGATCATTCTCCTATGGCTAATTATTTTGGTTGAACCTTGCAAGTCTTCTGAAACCATGAAAATCCAGTAGATTTTATATGAGTAGATTAACTTGCTGACTCAATATTAGCTTATCACCATACTATATGTTGAACCCACTGTATAGATTGGTTCCATCATCGTAGATTAATATGTCATCTATATTTGTTTTTACTGGTTATGTTTACAAGATGATAAGTTTAATCGCCGTGCTTCCTGAAGCCGCACTTCGAATCATAAATCATCTTTTGATGACACCACTTCCCTGATGGAATTTTTTGCTTTGCTAATCAAGATAGCCACCTGGCTATGCATGAAAATCGACAGCCATCACAGCAATTTATTTTCATACACACTATGCAAAGCATGTAAGAAGGAAAAATAATTACAATGAATCAGTGAGCGTGCTTGGCTTGTAATAGTCACTTGAATTCAGAGGAGATGAATGGACATGTTTATTTCCACTCGCATGCAGTTTGATGTGTTTTTAAACACGGCAGTTTTTTTTTTTTTTGCACGCACCATCATAGCCAGAAGCTTCACCGTTTTATTTTCCCTTGTATGCGCATGGACTTTTGCGTGCAAAATAATTTTATGCATGCACTGTCATGGTAGTCTTCTCTTGCATGCGCAAGCAAAGCACATCAGCATCCTGTTGCATGCATTTTATATTATGGCTCTTAAAATACCCTGAAGTTATGGTTCTTGCATATTTTTTATTTAGGATTTATGTGGCCTGTTTATAAATACTTGATTGTTATTTCCATGTATATGCGACTTGCGGATGGCAACGAAGGTCAGATTGGCTATGCACAGAGATGAATCGATGAGCCACTAAATTGCTATTGTTTTACATGCATGGCCTTTCGGCTAGACCTAGAGTTAATCTCTCTCGCAGCTTCACCTAGCCGACAATTATTCTTCGTGTCTCTTTGGTTAACTAAATCTGCATGGTCATGCATCTTCCAGTAGTTATGCATGCATGGATGCCCATGCGCATGTGAAAAAAAAAATCAAAGTGGGCATGCATCTTCAGGTAGTTATGCACGTACATGAAATTCAATTAGCATGCATAAGTTCCCCTGAAGTGGAATGGTTTTATTGGCACTTTAGTGCTATTTTATGACCTTTAGTCCAGAAGATTAAATGTCTATAATTTTCTGGTTTCTAGTAGTATTATCACACATGTGGTGTGACCAAACCCTTGTGGCACCGAGTGTAGTGTCTCGCTCGTACGGTGACGTATGGCGCCGGAAGCCTTTATGTGACCGTCAAAAAGTATATCAGCATGCATGACATGTATGAACATTATATACAGACCATTTACACCATCATACTTGCCCGAAGTTTTGTTCGATGCTCACTGTCATAGTTGGGGGCACAAATGTCATGTCGTGTGCATTTAGACTAACATGATTTTGCCAGTAAATTTTTTTAGAGAATAAATACCGGAAGTATTTACTATTTCTACTGATATTTCGATTTGAGCTATTAGTCCATTTTGTGGCTATTTAGCAGTTTTAGCTGTTTGTAAAATTTTGTCATATATTCCAGAAGAATATTATAAGATTATTTTTATAAGTTAATCTCGTTTGTTCCAGAAGAACATGTTAATGTGAGCAACCACTTTATGAAATTGAATTTCTAGTTCTTTTACTTCCATAATTGTGGTGATTAAATTTACTCCCTTCAAAGTCTCAGATTATGTGTTTATTTTTCTTGCATTGCCTGTATGTGTATATAATTTATATAGGGTTTTATAATCCCGAAGTATTACCAGAAGACCATTGTAAATGCAAGAAAATATGGAAAATAAAAATATCTATGAATATAGACAAGACCAATCTTCACACTTGAAGCTTTCCTTCATGCTTTAAATCCTTTTACCAGAAGTAAC